>APFE030163531.1:25802-57164 GCA_000404065.3 Pinus taeda
AGATTTACCTCCTTTTTGAGTGTTAGTAAACCTCTTTATATTTTAAATTTATATTATGTTTATATATAATAATAATTAGATTGATTTTTAAATAGGATCCACATTAGATTGAAAATGTTAAATGTTAAACATCAAGTCTACGTTTACATGTTTATGCTTTTACGTGAGATCTACCCCAAAAATGTCAAACATTACATTTACATTTACATTTACATTTACATGTTTATGCTTTTAGGTGAAATCTACCCCATAAATGTTAAACATTACATTTACATCTACATATTTATGATGTTACGTATTAAACATTATTTTTACATTTACATTGACATATTTATGTTTCTACATGAGATCTACCTCCATACATTGTAAAGAGCCTCTCAGGACAATAATGTAACATTTCTTTTATTCTTTGTGATGTAGCTTTATGTATTGTATGTTGCTTGGTCAGAATTTCGATTAATTCCTCATATTTCTTGTTCATACAAACCTCAATGTTATCCAAATGAGATTTTCAAGGCTTCGTCTTCATTGTGGCTCTATGATTCTTTATTTGTCTCATAAATGAGCCGTGTGAAAAAAAAAAATCGGGTTGGACAGAAACAAAATGAGCCATGGTTATTTTCTCCGACGATCCATTACTCAAATTTTATGGTGTGTGGTGAGTACTCATGTAAATTTATGTCTTTACAATATCTAATATCCCCATTAGATCAATAAATATATAAATGTATATTTGAATAAAATATAAAAATGATTGATAATTTAAAATAAAGGATGACTTTGTAACTATGGGTCTTATGGTGAGTATTCATGTAAGTCATGTCTTTACAATGTGTAATATCCTCAATTAAATTAATTTTGTTAAGAAGAATTTTCATTTTTGCAATTTGGGTGTTGGGAAATATTTTGGCATGTAACACTTAGGAAAAGTGGGTTGAGGGAGTCGCCACTTAATTTTTGGATAATATGGAGGCCACCAACATTAGAGAAAAAGAACAATTAAATTGGTAGTGGGATGTGGGGCCACCCAAAGGGGGAATTCAAACCCTTTAAAGAAAAGTGAGCTAGGGAAAAGGAGAGAGAAAAAGGACGTCGAATTGGTGGAGCCCACAAGGAAAGAAAGGGGGAAACAAAGATAAATAGAAGGAAGAGACATCATTTTGGGGGCTTTTTGACAAATTGAATTTCTGAATTAGAGTACTCTTGAGTTGCTTAGCCAAGACTGTCAGTGTTGCTTAGCACAAGAAGATTTCTGGTCGGAGATCTCAGCTCTCTCTTTGGTGGACTTAGATTTCCACCTTAGGGGAGTCACTCGATACCTTTGGAGCTATTCCGGAGTTGGGACAAGGAGCTTGCTTCTACTTTTGCACAGCACAGGGACATTGGAGGAGAATTCACACTTTGTGGGGAGCCAACTGTGGAGCCGCTTAAGAACTGGAATTTTCAGGGCTGAATTAGAGTTATATTTTTAGGAGATTTTGAGCGGTTTGGAGGTCAGCCAATGAAGGAGATTTCAAGGCCAAATAAAGGCATTCAGGGCCTGCGTAGTCTTCTAGCAGAGGCAAATGTGGGGGCATAGGAGAAACATAATTTGTCGACTTGGTGGTTGGAGGAACTAATGGAGAATTTGTGGGGAAGTTCCAAGAATTTTGGGGAGCCCTTTTCTGGAAGATTTGAGGAGTAGCAACAACTCATTTCCAAGCAGTGCATTCAGCCAGTGAAACTAGAAATCCACACTTTTTGTGGGTTCTCCAGTGGTGGGGTCAAGGACTAATTCCTTTCTAGGTCTTGTGAAAATTTAGTGGAGGCATCAATTGCATATTCAGGGGAATTTCACCGCTATTACAATAGAGAATTTTTGGTAGTTATTTGACAACCGATTGGGAGGAGTAGGCTTAAATTTGGGGTCGTGGGTGGTCAGTGAAATTTTCCCAAACCTTGTATGGGTTCTTTGTGGGTTTTGTGTGGGGAGACTCCAATAAAAATTGCAAAAATCTCTAGGCACTTTTGAGGGGTCAAATACAGGGTCGTTTCTAGTTTGTAACAACAGTTTACACCAGGCAAGGTGCAGTGTCTTTTGGGAGCTTTCCGATGCTTGGAGCCATTGATTTGACACTTGGCTTTGGGCTTGCTTGCTGTAACATGCCTAGGTTTCTCTTATCATAATTATTGTACTCATAATTATCATATTAATACAGTGGTACAAAGTTTTTGCCCACATTTCAATGTTTAATTGTGTATGGTTGTCCATGCTTGAATTTTATCGCTGTAGCTAATTCTTAGCTTCTGTTATCTACTGTATTTTTCTACTGGGAACATTACATTGGTATCAAAGCATGATCTTGGCTAGTTGTGGGGAAGCTAGCAGGATTATGGAGGTGTTAGACATGCATGCACAATGATTGGTGAATTTATTGACACTCTAATGACGCAAAAAGGGAAGAGTACAAAGGGGATCATGGAGGAGTTGGTGGGGCAGAACCAACAGTTGGTGACACAAAACTAGCACATTCTAGAGAGGATGCAACAAATGATACATAACCATTAGAGAATCCATGCACATGCATGCACAACCCAACAAAACATCCATCTATATGGGCAATATAGCCATGCTACTATGCCTCTTTTCCTAGATGAACCTTAGAGGAAGAGAAAGTTGGATACATTTGTAGACTTGATGATGTCTTTCACAGAGGGGATTGATGAGTATGATGCATTGGATCCTAGGGTCAAGAGGCCTCTCTCACTTGGGGAGTTTTTTCAATTGAAAAAATGTTTAGTTTGGGGGAAGGAAGCACTCCTACAATCCATGGGATGGTAAAAACGAATCTTAAAGTAGTTCAACAATACCCTTTCATTTATTTTCTAGCAGTTGTATTCCTTTTGTTTGCAAATAATGGAAGTAGATAGATTGATGGACAACTAGGACAATAGCAATTTTAGCCTTCACCCCTTCAAAAGATTTAGTGTCCATGTTACAATAATTGCAGTTACTCCATAGGTGTTGTTACCCCTCAAGTGTTGTTACTCCATAGGTGATATTACGAGATTTCTGGCAAGTATGTATTTATCAACAACCTTCATAATACATAAGTGCTTTGTTTCAGAATTAGATTTCCTTTATCAGCATGCTTGGAAAAACTTGAGGTAAAAATCATCTTGAAACTTTTTGATTTGTTGAAAATTTAGGCGATAATGATAAGAGACTATTTTGAGCTTAGCATTTCATTTTGTCTCATCTTGTATCTTTTTTTCATATATGTTTTATCCCTCGTCTCTTACGAACCCACTAGTATAAATCACTCAGCAGGCAAGATTCAATTATTTCCCAAGATTTGCATAATTCATGTTCACTTATAGTTGTTATTTCAGTCCCAACAAACATTCTCTTCAATGTATATTGTCCTCGCACTTTTCTTTTCCTACACATGTTGGGCCCAAGCCTATTTCCATTCAACCATTTATAGACCATATTGGTATGTAGCTTCTAGCTACACATTGGATTTTTATTCAGTTTTCTCCCTAGTGTTAGTAACTCAAACCCATCTACAAATAATTAGAGGAAACGTTATATGGCCATGAGCCAATATTTTTTAGAATGTCTTTCCTTCAATTCTCCTTTGTTTCCAATAAAAACCCTTACTACCAAGAGAATTGTGTTCTTGAGTTATTTTATGCGTATCACCAATTTGTTATTTTGTGGGAATTTTAGCTACAAGTCTGCAAATTCACTTATGGATAGTGTCTTCTAAATATTCACTTGATTCATGACTTGTTTTGGAATCCCCACAAACTACAGTTAATGTAGTAACAACCTCAAAAGCAAACTATGGTTTTTATTGGTCGTATGTTACAAGTGAAAGTTAGTCAACTCTTATGTTCACAACTCTATATTGTTTGCACGAGGACAAGCAAAAGTGTAAGCATGGGAGAGAAGAGAGAGTATTTGTATTTCTACATGGAAGCCCATATTATATTGTATTAATTTCTCTCCACGCACAGGAATAACAGGTTGCCAAGCACAAGGAAATTTCTATAATAGTGGAAATTATATAATACTAGTGGAAATAATAAAACAAGTTTAGATTAAATCACCAAATTTTAGAGGGAAAAAATAAAAAAACTACTTTTTCAACTCATACTTGTTGGATGAATAATTTGGTTCCTCATCAAATGAGTACCCATGTTGCATACTTTTGATGTACCCTGCTACACGAAAAAAGAGAAATACATGAAAATGTGATTGCAATCACATTTTTTCATGTATTTCTCATTTTTCATGTAGCAGGGTCTATAGAAATTATGCAACACGAGTACTCCTTGGATGAGGAATTAAATTTTTCACCCAACAAGTACTCCTACTCGAAATTTGAGTAAAACCTTAGGGAGATAAATTGAAAATACAAGTTGAAAAAATACTTTTATTATTTTATTATTTTTTAATCTTTTTACTTTTTTACCCAAAAATTGGTGAACCATCCCCAATGGTTGGCATCGTCATCTTGAATACTATTGATTCTTATAAAGTTTATTTTGTTTGTACATTTTTCTTAGGAAGCCCATTTTAGACCTAAAAAATTCTCTAATGATTTACTTACATTGTTTTTACATATAAAATGCAGAAATTGATTTGTGGATATTTCCCAAACCATGCATCAAATTACCATGAAACTTGCAGGAGGAAAGCATTATGGTAAGATGAACAAACCAACAAAGTTTCAAGCAAAACTAGTTTATAATTTTTCAAAAATTAAGAATCGTCACCTACAACCATTTTGCTTATATCTCAATATCCATGCATTTGATTGTCGTGAAACTTGGAGGAGGGAAGTATTAAGGTAATATGAACAAATCTGCAAATTTTCAAGAAAAAATTATTTATAATTTTCGATAAATTGAACATCATCACCTACAACCATTTTGATTATATGTCAATATTCGTGTATCAAATGGCTTTGATTTTTGATGTGGAGAAGCATTAAAATAATATAAACTTTCCCACAAAGATTCATCAAAATCTACTTTTTACTTTTTGAGTAATTGGTTAACAAAGTTTGATTTTACACCTACAACAGTTTGTTGATACACTTGTAAAAGTTTGTTGAAATTCCTATAACATTATTTGGTATATCTTAGAATTTGTGCAATGGTTTGTAGTGATTTTTGGTAGATAAGGACATTAAATGGTAATGAAAACACCCACTAAAAATAAACTCAATCTAAAGTGTCATTTGCATGAAATGTCAATGTCTTTGAATTTGTTGCAACTCCATGTACATATTCTACAAATTAGATTGTTGCAACTCCACCATAATTGTTAAAAGGTTAATTTTAAAGGCATGTTGGTTCTGGGAATTCAACATAAGACTGATAAGTTGGTCTAGGTTACCATGGATTAAAATATCATATGTTAGGTCACTTGGTTTTTTCATGATTGGATAATGAATACGTGTTTTAAGAAGACAGTTTTATGAGAAATGTAATTTGGACAGAATGGCACAACCATTATTTGAAAAAGTTTTAAGGCTATATTGGGAAATAATTGTTTTATTTTATTAGTAGAGTAAGAAGAGAGGCATCATGTATGTATACCCAACCAATGTAGCAAATTCCCAAGACAAAAACAATATTGCCACACAAGAACAAGTGTTGAATATAGCATAAAAGGAATCAATGTTTCCACACAAGAACCAACATTGGATATGGAAGGGAATCATTCATGGAAGGAAAATGGACAAACAATAAGAAAATCATTCAAGGTAAATGGAAAATTGTTGGCAGAGGTATTGGGTGAACTCACAGTGGCAGAATAAACATAATTTTGATGAAATTTTTCCTAACTGAAAATCCTGAAGAAACGTGGAAAACAATCTCTTCCACGAGTAGAATGACAAATGATTAGAGTTACATCATAGATGGTATTCATGAAATTGAGAAAAATAGACTAAGTATGGAAACTTGCATTCCATTGCACTTGTTGTGAATAAGATAATTGGTACAATCATGTAGGTTTGGTGCATTTGAAAAGGTAGGTGATTTTTTGTTGCCTATTCAACCATGTTTACATGAGGAAATGCAGAAGTGCAAGCATGGGGGAGATGTAGGGTTTCCAAATTGTCCCATTTTTCACCATCCTAAACAACTATTTTCAGTCATTTATCAGACTTCATTTCCCATTTATCACCCATCTTGTTGTTTTTCTTCGTGAATGAGCCAAATTAAGCTTATGAATATTAAAGTAGTTAATTATCGGTATTTTCCTTTATTTTTGATGAATTAGAAAGGATTTTTTTTTTCGTGTGTTGTTCCAATGGTTCCCATGTAGTAACAATAACAAGCTTCCATGGTTGGCATATCTACATATCGAGGAACATGGATTCGTGTTAACTAACTCATACCTATGTAAACTCCATTAGGCTCTAGCTAATGATCTATAGTTCAAGCAGCTCGTGTGAGGCATAATTGGGTGACCAATGTCGAACGCGATTTGTGGAAAAAATAAGATGAATATTAGAAACCTGGGAGATGGGTTTTTCTCAAAACATCCCCAATTAGATTAATTGTGAGTAGTTTCTCATATAAAATCATGGATTGGGTGCTACATGTGGTTCTTTCAAGCACATTTTTCTTATTATGATTGTTGATAGACTACTTCCCAAATAGAGTAAACAATTATCAATTGAAATAGCTCTAGCCTATTCTAAGATGATTATATGATTAATAAATTTAATTTAATATGATATTGGGTTGTTATACAACCAATATCTCCAAAAAACAAATAGAGTCAAATTTTTTTAATTTGTCCATAGTTGTTACAATTCATATTGGGGGGAATTAGTTCTAATTCTCCCTCTACACTTCTCTTGTATAAATTTATGGACAGAGAGAAGGTTGGGAGTTAAGCTAGTAGGAAGTTAGGATAGGAAGGGGAAAGCATCATCATTTTAGATTGTGCATCTTATAATTCATTTCCAGGGCTAATGCAATCTCTGCATGTTCGTGGCTTATCTTTGAATTGTTAGTTTGTGAGTCGTGAATCACCAGCCCCTTGCTAGGGAGGAAGGACCCTCCTCTTTAGTAGGGGTTGTTGTGCCAATAGAGGTAGACGGTTGTTTCATATTAATTTATTTGTAGGTTATGTTAATTCAATTCTTATTATAGTTTCAATTATTACTATTACATATTCTTATTGATACATTGTTGCTATTGTTGGTTAATTTAGCTTCCATAATATTTAATGTAGGTTTATCGCGTGTTTGTATAGGCAGTCCTAGATTGATCCTTACTAACCTTGTGCTTCTACTATTTGATTGCTGCTACAAATTTATAATTTGTTGGAAGTGTTATTTTATTTTCAACATTGTGTGTAATGATTTATCTTTATGTAAGCGAGGGTTTGACAGCGTGGTGTTTTTGGATTGATTTCCATTCTTGCAAGTGTGAAGAGTAACAACATTTTTTGGTGTGATTGTGTTCCAATTCTTGTAGAAGAATTAGCCAATGTTAGTTAGAAATTGTTGTCTACATATACTTTGCACGATGACCTTGAAATAAGAAGACTTACCCTAGTTGATCTATAAGTGAATTGATTTTTTTTTAAGATAATTCATTTCCCCAATAAGGATTGTGCACCAAGGATAAAAAATGAGGAGGGAAAGGAGGAATCCATCTTGTACCATTGGATCCTTTTTTCCAATGAAATAATGGAGAATTCAACAATCAAGCTGATAAAATTTCGATGAAAAACAACTTCGGGCATATCCTCCTTGTGGCATGAAGAGACAGATGACTTAGACATATCCATAATCACATCAATCCTCAAAGAAAGAGCAAGGTGTGATACAATCATCATACCTTGGGAAGAACCATAGCCCCTTTCAAGGTGTTGAAGAGATTCCTCAATTTCATGGCTCCCAAGGGATTCAACAAGAGGGGCATCAAGCTCTTCTTGGCCACTAATTACACCATGATTATTTGGTTGAGCATCATCATTATGAAACATATTGAATAGGCCTTTCTATTGAGCCATTTCTTACCATGCAATTTTTTCATAATATTTAGATATGGTGTCACTAGGGTGAACTTAAAATGCCTTGAAAGAAGCTTTCTTCACCCTACAATCATTGACTTTAAATCTTAATGAAGAGCTAGGGATTATTTACTCCAATGGAGTTTCCAAATCAGGATCTATATTGTCATATGGGGACAAGAGACACTCTTCATCTCCCCGGAAATGAGGCTAAAAATGTTTCCACAAAATATTGTAGGCCTTAAATAGGGAAACCCTACAAAGCATGAGCTAGACCAAGAAGCAAAAATAGGGTAGTGGACCACTATCACCACAACCAAAACCCCCTAATATTTATGCATTTTCACCTATGGGATGAGTCTCGATAAGGGGGAGAACACTTTTAATAGATATTATAGGGTTAATGTGTGAAATGATCTCACTAGGAATTCTTCAAGAAAGACACAATTTAGGTTCAAGGCTTCATAAGGAAGAAATTTTCTTTCTATAAAGAGGCCTAAAAATAAGATCACAAGACTTAGGATTTGATAAATTTCACGAGTGTTGGAGTAACTCAAGATCAAGGCTAGGAGAGATGGTTTCTTATAATGTATATCAACTATGTCAAGGCTCATGAAATCTCCAAGGAAACCCTTAAGTTGAAGGAAGAAGAAATAGGGTTTCCCTCTTAGGTAAACAACTAGGGAAAGGAAATTTATGGATGAATTTGAAGTGGAAGTCCACCAAAATGATATATTTAGTGGAAAATACTATCCTATTGATTTTTAGGCTCTCCAACAACCATAATTCCTCTTTCCTATGGATTGGCACCAAGCCCTAGTTTCCTAACTTAGCCTTTAAAAGGATGAATTAAGAGAGAGAAAATATGGACAAAAGTAAGATGTGATCATCAACTGAATGGACCAGCCCCCTGTTCCTTGAGATTATGGAGTCCTCAATGCATTAGATAATCTAAAGAGCTTCTAAGGAGGTCATAGTTTTGATTCCCTAGCAAACAAAATTCCAACAATTACATTTTCAATGGAAGATGAATTTTTCATGGGAGAGATAACAAGAGCTCACCACTAAGGACATTCATTTACACATCATTTATGAGAAATAAATGTAATAGATCATCTAGATTTGCATTCAATATATATTCAACAAATTAACACCCAATTGCAATTACTAGAATCAATAAAATTATATATCTATATATATATATATATATATATATATATTATATATATATATTATATATATATATATATATATATATATATATATATATATATAGCACCAAGGGATAACTCAATTGGTCAAGTTCCCATTTCTAAGTACCTTTCCAATTGGGAGGTCACGAGGTCAAATATCCCTGACACCCTTGGGGTTAGGCCTAACTAGATAAGCCGGTGGGTAGATCCCTTCGAGTGGATCTACCCGGATTACTACCTGTGAATGTAGTGGCCACTAAGTGACCATGAACGATAGTTGAAAAAAAAGAGATAATTTTTCAACATCTAAATACACTTACAAAATAACGTGCAAAGAATCCATTTCATTCATATAAAGAACAACTTCAAAGATAGAAAAATTAACTCAAAATGTCAAAGTGCATCAAGATTATTCCAAATCCTCCATAAGGGAAAGGTGTGAATTTCTCAAGAGGGTTAAAATTCCAAGTGATGAGATTATTTTATTCAAATGAGACTCTCCTCTACATATATGAGGAGTTCAAAATGTTATTTAGCCAATGAACCCCTAAATAATCATAAAATTATGTGCAACATAAGCCTACATCACAAGCATACCTAGTATCCTTTGTGAAATTAGATATATCTCCATAAATTCAAGTCGAACGATTATGTCATGCTAGCATAGGCTTACTTCGGGAAATAATTGAGCTCCTCAAGTGCCATGAAAAGTGTAGAGGGGCTCTAAAATCATAATCTGTGGGTTTGTCCTAGGTCTCTCTAAAATCATCTTGCAGACCCTATATGTGGGTTTGGGGCAAAAAATTGGGCCTCATGGGTCTCCAAGTGGTGAATAAACCTGATTCTACTCCAATATTGAGGGAACTGAATATGGTACTAGCCCTCCCATGTCTCAAGGGATGAGACCAACTTCATCCAGGAGCTTGATCAACTATCAAACCATGTGATCAATGGTAAGCTAGTTGGGGGCAAGCTTGTCTAGATGCATCATTCCATTAATATTAATGCATAATGCAGGAATATTGTGGGTGCTAAAGGTTCCTATGGATAGAAATGATGCTCTGCAAGTCTCATGGCTCTTAACGCATCACTTGTGGGTGTCAATATGTTCCTCTAGTGGACTTAGACCCTAGTTAAGTTGCTCAGGCCTATAGATGGAACCACTTGCCAATTACACACAATATCTAGTGATGTAGCTTTTAACATTAGGTACATAAATCATTATTGCATCTAAGTGAACCAATATTGGAATAAATGGGAAAAATAAAACTTCATATGGGGCTTCTCTTCCAAAATTAGGTCCTTAGTCACATAATGGTGTTACCTTCCTAGGTAGGAGTGGTTAATATATTATCCTATTAGGTGGTCCCAACCCCCAAAGGGAAGTGACATGTCCTTGTTCCACCCTCCAATTGATAGGTTCAATGTGAATAATGATGGAATGGAGGGGAAAAATACTTCATGGTCAAGTGACATGGTCAATTGACATGGTCAAGTGTCATGGTCAAGTGTCATGGTCAAGTGTCATGGTCAAGTGACATGGTCAAGTGTCATGGTCAAAGGGACCAACTATCATGAAGCACCTCACCTTGAGTGTAGAGATGAGAGGAGGGAGAAATATTATATGAATGAGTTACCTCACCATTTTTTTTCCACCCCTCAATATTACATTTTACTTTTTCATGATTCTTCTTTGTATTATTGCTCGTAGCTCGAATAATGAGAGCTTGCATTGTATGATGTGTTATTACCTCCTTTAGGATGGGGAATCTCACCACCCATTAGGGGTTGGGACATGCAAAGGTTCATTTTCTTCTATGAGATAGGGAAACATTGGCACAGGAACCAGGTGATGGTCATATGAGAGAGGTAAAGCTCATGCTTGGATTTTTCCCACAAGCTAATTTTTAAGTCCTTACCATCTTTTTCATTTTTATTTCTCTCTTCTATTTCATGTGGCCATCGTATTCTCTTTCTTTTTCTTTTATCTACATCAAGCTCCTAGGATGTATTTCCAGGCCCTACCAAGTATGAGAATGTGTGAATATCAAACCCCAATGAACCAATGGTTAGTTGACCCGAAGAAAGGAGGTGGAATAGGGGCTCATAATGTAAGATGGAAAGTGGTAAGTATGGAATAGGGATATATGGGGCTATGTTATCTCAATTATGGTTTCCCAAGAAGTGCCCCTCCTATACCCATTGGGCCTTTAAGGGAGGTCCCATTGTTGTCCTATTTATGTTTCCATTGATGTCACCTGTTGAAGTATGTACTCATGGGTCCCTATGTATCATCTTGAGTCTATTGTACACTTGTTGAGGGTTATCATGCTGACGTAAAATGTTGTCATAAGTCTTAGAAGGTTTGTAGAAGATATGCCATGAGGTAATAAGGACTCATATGAAGTTGAGCTACATGTGTGCTAGAGGTCTAGTTGATGATGTGTGTAGAATCTTGTTGACTCATGCAGTTGGTTTCCTGATGTCAAGTTGGGCTTGGAAGGATGGTTTACAGTTCATGTCACCCCCTTGAAGCTTTGTTGCAAGTTTGAGGGAAATATCTCTTGTTTTACATTATGCTTTGTCCCATTCACATGCATAAAGGCTTGTGGGAGAAACTGAAACTTCCCAATCATTGGCTTGTTGTGTTGTGGGAGCAACGGGCTAGATTTGCTCAGTGTTGTGCGTGTGACCGAGGAAAAACAAAAAAAAAAAATTCTTTGAATTTCACACACTCATTTGGAATTAAATTGATTTTGGCAAAGTCTAGTGTCAGAATTTTCCAGAAAAAGGCTGGGACAAGTTGTGGGGCCTCCAAAAGGTGATCAAAGTTAAAATTTTCAAAAGGCTAGTGGAATGAATGGCTTGATTTGTCAAAAATTCTAGCTCAATGGAATCTAAAGCATGTGAACAAGATTTGGGTAAGGTCCATCACTTGAAAAATTAATTGATCTCATATATTAGAAATATGTGGAGAAAGGTTTCTCATTTAGTTGGTTCTTTAGCAGTGTGAGCGAGTGATTGTGCGTGAAGTGCAAGTGCACAACAAGTGAGTATTGCAGTGAGTTTAGATTTTTTAGAATTGCAGTGTGCTTCAGATACTATTCTTCAGCAGTGTTTCAGATTTGTGAGCATAGGTTGAAGATCGGTTTGGAGAGTTTATGTGGAGAGAATTGTTCTCTCATTTGGAGTGTGAAATGTGACTACACGAGTGTGTTCATTTGTTGCTAGTCTTGTTTATGTAGTTGTATTTTTCAGTTCTGAATCATATTTTCTTTTAGAATAACTATTTTTAGTTGGAGTGGGGGCTTCAGGCTAAGTGCATGTTCATTGTCTATTGTAGGAGTGGGTGCTCCAAGTCGGTTGTGGTCAACATTTTTCATTTCAGTCAAGGGATAGGTGCTCCATTGCTAGTGGTGGCTAGCTGATGTAATGTAAATGAGATTATTTTGAAGCAATAGATAATAAGAAGAAGCACCAGATGGTTTGGTGGGTTTTTTCCTTGGAGTGGGTTTCCACCTAAAATCCAAGTGTATATATGTGTTGATTACTTGTTTTTTTCATGTGCATGATATTTTTATATTTGTTGAAGTGAATTTCTGAATAAGTTTTAATTGCATAATTTTTAATACTATTCTCATAATACTGATTCACCCCCACCCCCCCCCCCCCCCCCCCTCCCCCTCAGTATTACTTTTTGCTAACAATTGGTATCAGAGTCGGCATATTTGTTGCATCTTGACCGCTAAAAGGAGAACTTGAGAAAGGGATAATGGTTGGCCATGATGTGAAGGTTCCAATTTTTTTATGGTGGGATCTATAACCTATGGAATATGATAATGGAAGGGCATCTCATGAGTTTGGGTGTTGATGTTTTCTCTACTTTGGTGTCTGCATATTTTGTTATTTATGTTCTTCCATCAAATACTAATGAAAAGATGAACTTTCAAAACAATGCCAAATCCAAAAATTTTATTATTGCAACACTTAGTGAGAATGAGTTGATAAAAGTCATGCATTATAAATCATCCAAAGAAGTTTGAGACAAGCTTGAGAATAGCTATGAAGGTGATAAGAAGGTGAAGAAATCAAAGATCCAAACCTATGAGATGAGGTTTTGAGAGCTTGAAATGAAGGAAGATGAAACTATTACAGAATATTTCCAATGAGTTGAAACAGTGACCAATCTGATCAAGAGCATAGATGAAAAATTTAAAGATGAGATCGTTATTCAGAAGATATGGAGGTCTTTACCAGTAATATTTAACCCCCAAGGTTTCTGCTATTGAATAAATATATGATTTGAGCACTCTCACCATGGAGCAATTGCTTGGAATTATTACATCTTATGAGATGTGTATTGTAGAAGAGAAATTTGAGTCTACTGAAGTTGCATTCAAGGCCTCCAAGAAGTTCAAGGTTGTTACCAAAAAGCTCAGGAAACTTCCAAATAAAATCAAGGAAGAGAAAGAGTATTCTAATAGTAAATCTGATGAAGAATTTTCTTAGTTTGCCAATAAATTAAAGAGAGGTTCTGAAAACTATAAAGGAAAACTTCCTTTCAAGTGTTTTGAATGTGGAGAAGTTGGACATTTTGCTGCAAAACGTCCACACAAAATAAGTGAAAAGAAGGAAAAGGAGAAGGATATGAAGATCAAGGATAAAACTCAGAAATTTCGAAGAACTAAATCTCAAAGGAGGAGGAGTTACTACACCAAAGAAGAAAGTGATATTTCAGATGAAAGTAGTGAGAAATCTTCATGAGTAGAAGAAGAGCACAATGAAAGTGTTCTTATGGCTTTTGAGTCCAAAGATGAATCAAATCTTGAGGATGAACATATTGATTATGAAGGTGGGCTCATTACTACACCTGATGAGCTAAGCAAAGCTAAAAACGAAATAAGTTGTTGAAATAAGAAATACACAAACTAAATGAGAATAAACATTCTTTGGTTGATAATTCTTTGAAGACCTAGTTTTATGAGCTTGAGAAATTCAAAGAAAAATTGTTGCAACAAATTGCGATTCAACAAAATAATTTGGCCGGGTTGGAGAAAGAAAATGAATCTTTGAAGGAAAATATTGGAGGAGCTCCTATTGCATGCACTCACGAAGAAGACATCATATGTTTAAAGAGATAATTGGAAGAACCAAAAATGAAAGAAATTGTGCTTACCAATCAGCTAGAAGAGTGGAAAGGAAATTGTCACAAACTTCAGAAGAAATTGTTGCATTAAGGGCCAATATGTCAAAAGCATAAACTAAAGCATGTCTAAATTAGAAATTTGTGAAGGGATCTGAGACCTTGCAAAATATACTCAACATGCAAAGGTCACTGAAGGAAAAAACTGGTTTTGGATTCAAGCCTCCTCTACAAAATGTCAAAGATCAACCAGTACCAGTTATATAGATGCACTAAAAGGAAAATAAAATCAATCAAATATTGTTGCAACTAGTAAGAATGTGCAAAAGAATGAAGTTGAAATCAAATCAACAGAAAATCAGTAAGTGAAGCAAGAAATATCCTCAAATGTCACTCCATCATGGCAACAAAAATTTAGGTATCCTACACTATTTTATGGTTATTTTTTTACATGTAATAATTTTGGACACAAAACCATAAATTGTAGGTTGAAGATGTTCCCTAGAAGAAATGTTGATAGATCAAGAATTTCTCAAGGGCCAAATATTTTGCATGATAATGGAAATAATTATTTTTCTCCACTGATGAATGAGATCGAGTGTTTCTGATGCAATAAATTTGGTCACAAAGCTAGTGAGTGCAGATCTAGCTTTCCAAACTCCTTCATGCAACACACTCAAGAGAAATATAATCGGCAGAAAGTTGAGAAAAGATGGAAGGAAAAAGCTGAAAATTGTGAGCTTGCTTTGATAGCTCATGATCAACATGAGAAATGGCTAATTAATAGTGGTTGCTCCAAGCATATGAATGGTGATAAGAGAAAATTCTTGCAGCTAAAAGAATACGAAAAAGGAAATGTTAGTTTTGGAAATGATGCATCAATTCCCATCAGAGGAAAATAAACAGTTAGAATGGACAAGTAGACCAAAGCTCAAAATGTGCTTTATGTTGATGGATTGAAGCACAATCTACTCAGTGTGATTTAGATGTGTGATAATGGGCATGAGGTGACTTTCAGATTGTTGATGGTGCTGAACCCGCCAACAT
The DNA here is from genome assembly GCA_000404065.3 of Pinus taeda. Taxonomy (NCBI): domain Eukaryota; kingdom Viridiplantae; phylum Streptophyta; class Pinopsida; order Pinales; family Pinaceae; genus Pinus; species Pinus taeda. The sequence continues at coordinate 41,215 of APFE030163531.1, forward strand.
GTTAGGGGATATCCCTAGTAAGAAGTCCCAACTAGACCTCAGACTGTTTGGAGTAGGAGTCCCAGCAGTGGGTAGTAAAGCTATAGCTTGATTTCAGTAGCACGCAGAGGTAAGTGTGATATATTTTTTGGACGCAAGTGTGTGAAGTTGAAGCGAGTCAAATGAGATGCATGGGGTTTCTAACACACAATGGGGGAAAGGAAGTGTGTCCCTTAGAAGCCTGTAATAGTACACAGCCTGAAAGGAACACACGAGCTCAATGACATCACAAGCTAGAAAGAAAAATATTCAAAAATCCAAAGTTGATCCAGGTGGCTCCAGAGAGACACATAGGACAAAGAGGGCTTATGAAAGCTTGAAAATCAAAGTGCGCATAATGACTTTGACCTAGGACTAGAGCATAGATCTCATTGTCCTAATTGCGGTGGTGCAAACGGTTCATCAATCCGAGTCCGTATGCAAAAGTAAGAAGTAGTAAAAGTTGGGTTGACTTTTTTATGACTAGGCAGCTTAAGGAGGCCACAATTTGGACCGAACCCGGCCACCAGATTCCAGCCAACTCTGGCCAAATTCTGGGTGAAATTGTGGGGTCATTCATTTGACTCCTACGGCTTAAAATTCGAATTTCAAAAATGTGACTTATTGTTTAATAAAACAAAAATATATATATTTTAAGGGGGTGGGGGCCACAAACCCCACCACCCCCCCCCCCCCCACATGTAACCAAACTGCATACCATGTATTAATGGTGAGGCCAGTGGGAGTTGAACCCGCCCCAGCCACATGGGCCGGCCCACCGAAGAGCCCCATAAACATATACCAATACCATTATGCGCCAACCTTAATATGATATATATGCGGAGGAGGGTACGGGGGTGGGCCGCCCAAAGCGGGCCCAGCCACCTGAGAGTTGTTTTTAAAACAAAATAAAGTATATTGGTTAACAAATTTTGGGTAGAGGCAGGATTTGACCACCCAACCTCACCCATAATAAATGGAGATTGAACCAATCCTCCTAACCAATCACATTGGTATTTACGCCTGAACTTTTATATAAAATCATTTTTTTACCAGAGCTGAGGAGAGAGACTGCAGGGCATGAATTTCAAGACAATTAATTAATATTTTAATGCAGGAACCATGAATTTTGCAGGAGGGAAAAATTTTCACTTTGTTAGAAATTGACAAATTTTATATGGTTTTTACACCTCTCATCGCCACGAGCGCAATGGTGCTATCTATTTCTTCATTAGATTTCTACATTTTTTGGTCATTTTCAGAATGCACGTGGCACCATGATTCCATTAAAAACAGGGATCAGAACCATGAGCCTTGAAATTTTCCCGAGGTAAAATTTTTCCATGGATAATATACTCAAGTTTATACTTGTTTTTCATGGTTTTCCACAAGGATTGCAATGGCGAGATAAGATTCATCATCTGGGTTGAATATTTCCAGTCCATCCATGGAACAGAATCTTTGAGGAATCTAAGGGAATCTAAAAGATTCCTTGAGCCCAAAATTCCCAAGTTCTCAAAATTCGGATATTGGATTCAGCACTACTCGATGCCACAAATCTGATGTTGTGTTCAGATTTGTCATTCTCTCATTTATTCTTCTAGTCACTTTTCTAAGTGCCAGTGTAGATGTCCACATTCATGTGTGAGCAGTCTTTTGTCATACGATCGATGCCTTAAGATCAATGGTCCAAACAGCTTCAGTAGTGTGACACCCACTTCTTCAGATGGCCCTTGGTTGGGAGGTATATGACGTGTTCATGTACTTCTTCTTTATGCATTATGTTGTAGAGATCCTTGATTGACGTTGATGTAGGATCTTGTTTCTTACATGATGTCATGATTTCCTTTCTTGATTTGATGCAGAATCTTCTATGTGATGTACTTGTTGTCATAACCCATCATGTTATGTTTTGAGATCCCTTGTTGTATGTTGTTGGGATACTCTTATTTTCATCATGCATGTTTTGCATTGAGATCCCTTTTGTGCCATGTTGGCAAGATGCTCATCATGCATGCTTTTGCGTCATACTAATAGGAGTATTTTGATTGAGAGTTTCAGTTGTGGAACATTTATGAGAGTCACTCCTGCATGAGGGAATTTTTCCTTGTATGATCACGACATCATATCTTGTGTACATCACCTTTATTGACAGCACCTAATGCAGCGGCCTACACCATCTTAACACTGAGGCCCAGACATGTAGTCCCTCCTCGACGAACTCCATTATCAACGTCTTATGTTTTCATGTGCTGATGATTGATATGTTCCTTTTCTTTTCCACATGCAGATGAATTCATTAATGTTCTTTTAAAATGCAATTTAACGCATTATGAAAGTAAAAGGTCTTGGAAGGGTCCTTCTTCACACCCGGACCTGGATCAAGTGGTATCGGAGCGGTCTTTACATGTATGTTAATTGCAGTGTGAACAATGATAGAGGATGAAAGAGCAATGTACGAGACCATGGTCAACATTTCCAAGAAAGTGGAGATCGTGTATGAAACTCTACAGAAAGAGACAGAGGAAAACGAGTGATTACAGCTTCAGTTGCAAGCCATAGAAGAGGCCATGGAGGAACTGAATCAAAGCAAGTATAATATTCAAACACAGAATGATGAATTGAAGATGCGCCTACATGAAGAGAAAGAGGAGAAACAAGGTTTGCTACGACAGTTGCAAGCAAAGGATGAGGCCTTGGAAAAGCTGCAGCAAGACCCATGTGAGGTAAAAAATAGTTCTCCATCTTCATGTATGTTATCTGATGATGATTTCCCTGTGTTTGAAAATCACACCACAGGAATTGGCTCCAAACTGTTGAAGAGAATGGGGTATGAAGGAAAAGGCTTGGACATTAATGGCCAAGGCATTGTCAATCCCATCAAACTAGAGTAATTGCCCGTCAGGAAAGACTTGGGTATGTCAGAAAGGAAATTGAGGAATGCGTTGAGACACTGAGTGAACCACCAACAATGGATGATGAGAAACCCTCATTGGATCTTTTCAAATCGAAAGAGGAGGTAAAAGATGTTGATTTCATTTCGGTTTCATCTTCGCATAGCATGATGTCTGTTGGAGATTGGAGATCCCCATTACAGGGACAAACACAAGGCTCCTTACAAGGATGAGGCACAAGAAAGAAGAACTTGGTGTTAATAACCAAGGCATCACTCAACCTTTGGAGGTTGTGCACGAACATCAATTTGCAGGCTCGAGATACACTAAAGGAGAGTGCTCGAAGGTGTCAGAGTCATCTGAGACATAGTTGAAATTGTCGAGGAAAGAGAATGATGGGAACACATCCCCATCATCCCATGGTAGTTTCCATTGCAGGGAGAGAGCTTAGGCAAGCTCTCATAGCCATACTGACATCCGAAACAACAAAGGAAGGTATAACCATTTTCTATCTTCGAATGTTCATTTTGATTATGATCATGTTGTTAATAATGAATGAAGATCAAGGCATCGAAAGACATGTACCTTTTGTGGTTTACCTAACCATACATTTTCTAATTGTTGGAAAGGAATGGCAGAACTCAAAAGGATGAGGCGTGAACTAAGTTGCACGAAACGGGGAAACGGAAACGAGTTTCCGAAACGGGAAGCAATACGAAACGCGACCTCCCCAAATTTGAGGAAACAGGGAAACGCGAATATATATATATATATATATATCTATATATATTAAAAATATTTAAAAATTACTATATATATGTGCAATCATAAAGCATTAATGATACATTATAATTTATTACATTTAAACATTAAGATTAAATTTATATCACATTTACTCATGAGTCATGAATGATCACATAATGAAAATAAAAATATAGGAAAATCCAAAAGAAACCATTAAAGTTTATTGTATATCCAAGGGCAAAATCTCAAAATCAGCCTTTATTTATATTAGTATATGAGGCTGCAAGTACAATAAAAACTATAAGGTTGCAAGAACTATAGAGACAAAAGACTAATCCTCATCATATCAAACCTCATCAAAAATAGAAGCAACGCAATGCTCAACAGTGGATGGTGGTGCTGAAGAAGATGATGCACCAATTCCACTTCCAGACTCCTCCTCAATATTCAAGGCAGCAAGAGAGAGCTCCAAATCAGGATTTTCTGCCTCCACATCCCATTCTTTAGAAGGACCACTGTTGTATTCTGGACCCCTACGAGATGCAAGGCAAAGGTTGGAGTGCACATAAACAAGATCCTCTGCTTTCTGTGAGCTCAACCTATTGCGCTTCACAGAATGAATAAAACCATAAGTGCTCCAATTCATTTCTGCTGATGAAGAGCTTGCCACTTGTGAAAAAATACGAATGGCAAGGTTTTGCAAATGTACTCCATTTGCTCCATGACAAATCCACCACCTAACTAGATTCATGGTGCTTCTCTCCTCCAAAGCTGATATATCTGCATAATCATCTATTCCTACAGAAAAACTGACAAATTCATCCTTTACCTCCCTATGTAGATGAGAAGGAAACATTCTCATAAGGGCTTTTTTCACCCCATTAGCCACCTCTCTATCCTTATGGGGTGCCTTCCTCTTCCCATTGCTTTGAGTAATAAGCTCCTCATCATAAAATTTGGGGTTCAAAGCATGTGCTAAAGTGTACAATGGAGTATTGAAATTGTTCCACCTATCAACAATGATTTTCTTTATCAGACCAGAAAAATGATCATCAACAAAAAAAAGTTGTGGAGACTCTTGCGAAATGATTTCCATAGTTTTCTCAACCATGGAATCCATGCCATCATATACCTCTCCCAAGAAAGGTTGGTCAGTGTCAGCACTCCGGAGAAGCTCAAATGTAGGGGTTGTAAACTTTAGCAAGAAATCTACCTTGCTCCACCAATCCTCATCAAGGCACAATCTACGCACCATAGATCCCCGCTCTGAATCTGCTTGTCTCCACTCAACCCAAAGTTGACACACCACCATAGAAACTAATGCATGCTTAACCTCAACAAGGCAGCGCAACATCACGAAGTTTGAGGCATATCTTGTCTCAGCAACTTTTAACAACTCCAATTTGGAGTACTCTTGAAATATGGCTTGAGAGTGGTGGTGGTTGGTGATGAATTTGATAATCTCCCTTGCATCCCCTGTGAGTTCCTTTATCCAGGAAACTTTGTTGTCGATCTCCTCTAAGATCATATTCAGATTATGGACAATGCATGGTGTCCAAAAGATGTGGTCATACCTCCCCTCAATAATTAAACCTGCAGCTTTGCAAACTGGTGCATTATCCATGATAACTTGCACCACCTTGTTAGACCCTATTTGTTCAATAGCTTTTATAATAACATCAACAATGAACTATGCATCTTTCACCTCTCCTGAGTAATCTTATACCTTGATAAACATTGCTCCTTTGGGGGAAGTGGCAATGATAGTTATCAATGGTTTGCGCCTTATATCTGTCCAACCATTTGAGACTATGGTAACCCCAAAGCTACTCCAAGAAGAACGAATTAGAGCTAAAATTTCCTCCACAAGTTCCTTCTCATTTTTGAGAAGCTGGGTTATGATTTTCTCATAGTTGGGCCCCTTGTACCCTTGACGAGCTTTGTTAACTACCCTTATCATATCTTGCCAGTAAGGAGAGCGAACAACATTGAATGGGATACCACATGCATAAATGCACCTAGCCACTCTGGAATCAGTTTCTTCTCTTGCTTGCACATTCACCAATCTAGCAATTTTGCTATCCTGAACTGAAGGGGATGCCCCTGGGCCTCTGGTATTTTTGGGTGCTAGTTGTTCATGTTGTTCAGTGTGACCAGCTCTCCTCTTTCTTGCTTCAGCTACAATCCTTGGCTCAATGTTAGATGGAGTTTGAGTAAGGTCATCATGTCTTCTCTTATTACCATCTGCCTCATCTTCCTCTCTTTGATATGCCCTCCTTGCCAATGGATTTGTTGTTTTTGTGCAACCTGAAACCCCCTATCCTCCTCCATGCAATAGATGTGCCCTCACTCTTGGGTAGGAGCCCTTGTACGTATTATTGCAAAGATTGCATCGCCCTTCCCATGAGCCACCACCTCCACATATTTGAAGCTTCGTCACATGCCTCCAAAGGGGATAATATTCAGCCCTTGGGTTAGCCCTAGGGCTTGAACTTGCAGCTGCAATTTGGCTGCAAGCCATTGCTGCAAAAATAAATTTAAAAAACAGATCTATAAATAAAAAACGTATTTCATAATTCTGGCTGCATAAACCCTAGAAAAATTGAAGAAATAGTAAGAAAAAACTAACAAAATGGATGTGGCTTACCCAAATTAATTTTTTGTGGCTGAAACTACCCTAAAATGCCAGAAAAGAGGAGAAATATGGCTGTAGTTGAGCCAAATCTACTGCAAAAATCAATTTAAAAAACAAATCTATAAATAAAAAACGTATTTTATATTTCTGGCTGCATAAACCCTAGAAAAATTGAAGAAATAGTAAGAAAAAACTAACAAAATGAATGTGGCTTACCCAAATTAATTTTCTGTGGCTAAAACTACTCCAAAATGCCAGAAAAGAGAAGAGAAATATGGTTGTAGCTAAGCCAAATCTGCTGCTAAAATCTCTTTCTCTTGCGGCTGAAATCTCTTTCTCCTGCTGCTGAAATCCACTTTGCTCACTCTTCAAAACACCCTAGCTGAAACAACTGCCAGTCTCCAAGAGAAACGACTTGCTGAATAGTGTGATGAGAGAATGAGACAAAATTCTCTTTTATAAGTTTAGACAGGCTTCTAGAACCCACTAGATAGCCTAAAAACAATTAAAAAATAAAAAAAAATAAAAAAAAACACATGAATTTTTGGAAACGTGGGGCTATACGGCCGTGAAACGTGTTTCCGGCCGTACCACCCACGTTTCCATTTCGGGAAACGTGGTGGTACGGCTGGAAACGCGTTTCACGGTCGTACCAAACGCTGAAACGCGTTTCGTCCTAGTTTCCTCAAGGAAACGGGCCTCCCCCCCACGTTTCCTGCAACATAGGGCGTGAAAGACCCTCTCAATAGCATGAAAAGAAACAGGTTAAGAAGATATGAAGGAAGAAAACCTACTACAGTCATTGCGATAGAAATGGCCATCAAAGAGCCACTTGTTGGAGGCTCCATCTAGAGCAGTGCCTTAAAGACAACGAGTCGGTGCGTGAACCAAGTGAAGTAGTTGATCGACAAGTAAAACCACCTCAAGGAGGTGACCCATTTCTTGAGCATTATAAAAGGTATGTAATTGCCACTTACTTCTTTATCTTTTCCTTTAATTCATATCTTTTTTACATTCTAAGATGGGTATAGGATAAATGATTATGATAAAGTTAAGGGGATTTGTGATTAACGTAAAATGACTAATTATTACCTTTTTCTATGCAGAAAATGAAGAAAAGGGAAGGTCACCATTTCAAAGGAAAAGACAAGGCAAAACCAATTGTTGTCCCTTTGACAAGGAACCGCATCTAGACGAGGCAATCCAGATTGGAGCGCATGAGCCAAGAAAAGGAAGAAGAAACACCATATCAGTGCAAGAGGACGAAGAGATAACTAAAGGATAACGATATGGTGAATCCCTTAGGATCATTTGATCCTGAGGGATCGCTACCTTAAAAATATTTGTATCTTTGGTATTTCCGCCTGGCCATTATAAAAAGGGACAGTGCTGCTAGCCCAGAGGGTGGATTATTGTTGTTTTATATAATTTGCTATCACAAACTGAACTTTGATCATCGACTCTCCTTAAAGAGCGATTGTTGTAACTCTATTTTTATGATTAATATATAAAATTCGTTGTTGTTCCATCCTTGATTCTGGAGTAACCGCAACAGTGCGTCCCTGGTGGCTAAGGGCCCGGCCCTAGTGGATCACTTGCTTTCTATACCATTATTTTCCGATTACAAGTCGTTTGTGGTTTGATTTCTTTTACTTGCGTCATTCAGTAATCTTTTGTTCCTTGTCATTTCATTTACTGGCTCTGTTATATTTAATTTGTATTTGAATAGTGAGGTTATCATTTGCAACTGAAATATTATGTTGTTCATTCTGAAATCATATCGCATTGTTGTTCCTTTATAGATTGATATTATTGTATAACATTGATGTTCCTTTACAGATTGACATTACTTTTTGTTTACAGAGTACCATTACTGTTCATTTATAAATTGGTATTGTTGTTCATTTAGCTACAGTTTATCCCTAATTGTGATTGTTGTTCATTCAGATTATTGTTCCATTGTAACTACAATTGTTGTTCCCTTATAACTATGGTTAATATTTTTTATGCTAAACTCAGATTATTGATTCCCTCATTCTATATTCGTTGTGTGTTTACATTTGATTTAGTTTGCTATTCAATATTTCGTAGACTTCCTTAAGCTTGTTGTTCCATTCTTGGTTTGTTGTTCAATTCATTTGCTAGTTAAAGATTGCTGCTCAATTCCTTCAGATTATGATTGCTGCTTAATTCATTCCTGTAAGTTAAAGATTTGCTCTTCAATATTTTCAATAGATTAGTTATTGTTCCCTTTCCTGTTAATTGAATTATCATTTCAAGTAGTTTCTTTGGTGTGAACAGAACGATCTGTAACTATAGCAACTATTGACTGTTGTTGTCTACTTCCCATATTGGAGATCTTCTCTTTGATTGCTTTTCATTTGCATCAGTTTACAAAGGAAAGAGTTATCATTACTGCATCCTTGATTGATGAATGTTGTAGTTTCTAGTTACAAAGCATTTCAATTTCTTTCCATTACATTTAGAGTTTGTTTCCAGCATTTATTTACTTTTGCAAAATCACTATACTACTAGCATTACTCTTGACAAGTGACCACCTCACACTGAGTACACTCTTGAGATAACAAATCATACCTAGATTGATAATTAATGTAGGGTAAATAGAGGTTAAAAAGACCCTTTTTACTGCTCAACATTTTGGCGCCATTATCAGGGAAGATTGTAGCCATTTTCTTGTTTTGAGAGTAGTGTAAGTACTTGCTAGGAGAGAATTGGGTTTTAAATAAGAAAGGTAAGAACCTGAGTACAGAGCATGTAACAGCCCTACTCCCCCTCCCACTTTCCTGCAGATTTGTTGTTATTTTGAGTAGAGATTAGCATTTGATTTGTGTGCATGACTAAGTAGAGAAAGCCTGAAAAGAATCTTAAACCACTACCCAAGCCTAATAAAGCTAAGGGGCTAGTGACCCTTGGTCGATCGACCTTTATAGACAAAATCCTTAAAAAAGCAAATTCTCAACCTTCAGTAAGACCTAGAAAAGCTGCTTCTAGGTAACCTACTAGTTCCCTTCAGACCACAGGATCGCCATCTGTAGCCTTTGTTGAGGTGCACAGCCAAACAGAGGAGCAAGATTTTCAAGAAATTGAGAATTCTAACCTAAAAGCATTGCAAGAAGGGAACCTTAGTAATCTCTGTGAGGGAAGAGGAGAAACAGGGGAAACTGAAGAACCAAGATCTCCTCTTGGAATAGCTCAGCCATTAAGCAGCCCAGATAAGGGAAGTGTTGTAAAAATCATCCAGAATGAAGTTGAAGAACCTCAAGAGCTAAAATCCCCCCAGACATTAGGAACTCTCATCATCCCAGACAAAGGAAGTGATGTTAAGGCCATTCCTACTCCATCTTACCAGCTTAGGAGTACCCTCCTAGAAATCCCAAAAGGTTATTGGCACATATTTGACCAAATGGCCCAGAACTAGCAAACCCCCCAAACCTCCACACTGCAATATCCCATTGTAGATACTGCAGTTAATGCACTTATGAAGGCAATTCCTCTCCAGCACATCCCTACATTCCATGGCCTAACATCAGAAGACCCAAATGAATTTTTGTTTGAATTCGATGTGTTGTGTAGGGGATATGACTACACCTTCGATCCCAAAATGTTGAAACTATTTCGCTGTACATTAAAAGGAGTTGCCTTACGATGGTTTATGGAGTTAGGTGGAGGTGTTATAAATGACTAGGATCAGATGAAAGGTGCTTTCCTGAAGAAATATCAGGATTATTGTAGTTCTAGAGAGTTAAAGGATGAAATATTTCAGATGGTAGCTAGACCTGATGAGACACTAGAAGAATATGTTGAACGTTTTCAGTATAATCTTCAAAGATCTCCTTATGCATCATTACCCTTACTTGGCAATGTGTTAAAAAAAACATTAATTAAAGGCATGAAGGAATAATGGATTGAAACACTAAATATTATGGGAAAATGAGACATTTGTCAAGAAGATTTTGCTAACATCATTGACTTGTGCATCAGGAGTTCAAGAGGTAGCACAAGGATAAAACCAGTGGAATAGGACAGATTTACAAGGGACAACAAGATCTCTGGAGAAGAAGTAACTCGTGCAGAAATCAGAAATTTACTGGAAATTTTTGAAACTGATATATTGGGGACTCTGAAAATGCAGCTCGGTATTATGCAAGTGAAACATAAACAAGTAGAAGCAAAGCAAAATCTGGCAATATTTTTCCCTAGATGCAGAAAGAAATACAACCACAAAGAGTACCCACTAGATGTAATTCAAGTTTGCACTATTTGTACAAAAGATCACTCTATGGAGAACTGTCCCTCACTTCTTGGTTTGAAAGAAGTAGACAAAGAAGCGGAAGAATAACCAGAACCAGTGTACCTACTTAATCAGCGTCGTCAATGGCAGCCACGACAATCAGGTATGTTCCCCCATCCATCCTCTTCTTTCCAGCCTCTACAATATCATGCTCAACAATATAATACAATGTGGCAAAATCAACCTCCCTTCTCAAATTGGTCAAAACAACCATTTCCTTCATCATCACCATGGCAGAATCAAGCAAGCCTATCTAATTGGCCAAATTTTCCCTACGCTCCACCATATTGGTAAAACAATGCATATCCAACACAATGGTCCCCTCCCACTTCACATAGTCAAGCCTGGCAGACAAACTGGCAAAGATCGATGAATCAACCAGTAGGAACCATTCCACTCCCTCCACCTACACTGCCAGCACTACAACAAAACCCCCAGTCCAACTTAAGACCGCAACTCTCAGCTGTTTGGGTGTGGAGCCTGATTATCTTCTATATTCAAAAGTACCGCCACATTGGACCCCAGTTCAAAATGGGGGCGGCAACGCCGCCCGTAAAATATTCGCTGCAGGGGGGATCCAGGGGGGGGCGGCTGCGACCTTTGGGAGCCCCCCCCTGGCGGGGGGTTTCGGGGCAGCGCCCCCGAAGCTAAAAACGACTGTAATTGCCTTGTAAAAGTATAGTAATCTAGTCAATCTGGGCCGTTCATTAGGCGGATGATCTGACGGTAGAACTAGTTTAGTTTTGGTTTTTTGCCTAGAAGGCAACCCCTCTCTTTGTATGAGGCATTGTATTTGAGGCGTGTGAGATAGATGTGTATTCTGTGTGTGAGCGAGAAACAAAGAGGTGAGACTGTGAGAGAAAACAGAGGATATTACAGCGGCTTTGCTGTAGGTTGTGTCTCTTCATTTGCTGGATAATAGAAAGGAAGGACTGGCTGTTCGAGGTGGACGTAGCCCAAACTGGGTGAACCACGTATATCTGTGTCTTTCTTGTTTTGTGCGTTTTCTGTGTTTATATTTCTGCATTATTTCATGTGTTCCATTGCTCCGTAATATATAATTTTCTAACATCAGCCCAACCCAACCCGAACCCAAATAAAATACCGGTTCAATCCGTTCAAATAATTGAAACACCAGAACTAGAAACCGATCTAAGGGAGTGCAACGACCTTCAATTAAGGTCTGGGCGTATTATAGAAATCGAGGGAGATAAAAATGTTCAAATTGAAAATCAGTTACCCATAGAAAAACCATTACAAGCAGAAGATGTGGTAAAACAACAAACTCATGACCAAGCAACCACATCTTCTCCCCCATTCCCAAAATAATTAATCATACTGTGCCCTATAGAACATCTTGACTTTGATATTCTGGGAGAACTAAAGAATTTGTACATAAAAATCCCACCCCTCCAAGCTATCCAAGATATCCCAATATATGCAAAGACCATCAAAGAGCTATGTATAAAAAAACCAAGGAGGAGAATAATAAATAACCCAACAGTCCAAGTAGTTGGCACCCTATCTGATCTATTATTAGGAAGAGAGGCACCTGTCAAATATGAAGACCCAGGAAATCCAATAGTGATAGTGCAAATCAATGGACAAACCTTTTCAAATTCCTTAGTTGATTTAAGGGCTACAATTAATATTTTAACAACCACCACTTGTCAAAAATTGGCATTACATCAGTAGAGCAAACCTCCACCTTATTAGAACTGGCTAACAGATCAGTGGTTAGGCCAAAAGGTACACTACATGATTTCATGGTATCTTTTGATTCTTGGGAATATCCTGCCAACTTTATGATAATAAACCCGAAAAACTGACTCGATGGACACCCGTTAATTTTAGGCAGACCTTAGCTTGCGACCACTGATGCTTACATTAGCTACCGACAAGGCAATATGACCATAACTAGAGGGAGTAACATCAAGAATCTAGCCCTATACCCTCCAGCCCAGCCAAGCGTAACAATAATAAAAACTAACAAACATCTTGTATCATACCTCATCGAAAACACTAGATCCCCATTAACCATAGAAGATGCCCTCGATTTTAAAGATCAAACAGAGGATGATGTTATTAACAACTTCATTAGCCAAGCTAAACCTAGATCCCATGTACAATGTCACATGATAGAGGCAGCATTTGACAATGAACTAGAAGAGGATCCTCTCAAAGACACTCATGATCAGAAAATACCCATTACCTCTGTTTCAAATAGCAAAACTATAGAGATTGAGCCAGGAAAAACCCTAAACATCAATAATAACCTGACTCCTGAACAAGAAGAGAAGCTTGTCCAACTACTGAGAAAATATAAGGAAGCTTTTGCATGGGATTATCTGGACATGAAGGGAATCGATCCCCAGCTATGTACACACCACATTTATATAGAAAAGGATGTGAGACCTATTCGCCAACCCCAATGGAGACTTAACCCTCACTTGAAAGACATTATGAAAGCTGAATTACAAAAAAATTTGGACGTAAACTTTATTTATCCAATCTCCGATAGAAAATGGGTCTCTCCGTTAGTAGTGGTGCCAAAGAAGAATGGGAAGTGGATGATTTGTGTAGATTATAGAGAATTAAACAAAGCAATGTAGAAAGACCAATTCCCCCTTCCATTCATTGAGCAGGTATTAGATACATTAGCAGGAAAGAAATTATTTTCTTTCTTGGATGGCATCAGTGGATACAATCAAATTCAGATTGCCCCTGAAGACCAAGACAAAACTACTTTTACCTATCCTTGGGGAACGTTTGCTTATAGAGTCCTACCCTTTGGCCCATGCAATTCCCCTGCCACATTTCAAAGGGCCATCCTCAGTATCTTTTCAGATTTAATAAATGAAGGGCTCGAAGTATACATGGATGATTTCACACCATACGGAGATGACTTCGACCTAGCACTAGACACATTGGAAAAGGTGTTGCAATGATGTATCACCACCATGCTTTTTTTGAGCCATGAAAAGTGCTATATTATGATGATTGAAGGACTCATCCTAGGTCATTATATCTCAGCGACTGGAATACAAGTAGATCCGCCCAAAATACAAATAATTTTGTTAATACATACTCCTACCACACAGACAGAGGTACGCAGTTTTCTTGGATTTTCTGGTTATTATAGGAGATTTATAGAACATTTTTCTCAAATAATTGCACCTCTATATGCACTAACAGGGAATGTTGATTTTGTTTGGATAGATAAATGTGACCGTACTTTTGAGGATCTGAAAAATCTTGTGTCAACAGCCCCAGTGCTCAAAGAACCAAATTGGGACCTACCATTTCAAATTTCATTAGATGCTTTGGACACAGCTATTGGAGCCATCCTTGGGCAGGAAGAAGACAAAAAACCATATGCAATCTATTATATTAGCAACAATTTGTCTCTTCCTAAGCTAAACTATACTATTATTGAAAAATAATTTTTAGCTATAATACATGCTGTGAATAAATTTAGGCATTATATCACTGGATATCATGTTGTCTTATATACATATCACTCTGCCATAAAATATTTAGCAAATAAACCAATTACAAACAGTAGAATAACAAGATGGTTGATTTTATTGCACGAATTCGACATCACAATAAAAGATCGACCTAGGAAAGAGAATCCTATAGCTGATTTTCTCTCAAAAATGCTGAAGCCAGTGGACGCAGTAGCAGTCGAAGATCAATTTCCAAATGAACATTTATTCGATGTTACTGTTGTTTGGTAAATTTAGTGATGTCTAAATTGCAACTTTTAAATGTCAACCCGGGGCTCGTAAGCTGATGAAGTGAGGTGTACTGTATGTACTTAGGCAACTATTTCTTGAGCTTTTGTCGTTTTAAACTTTTTAGGGTTGTTTTTAAGTATATCTCTCCTAATGTGGTGTGATGAAATAAAGCGAGTGAAGTGTGTGAGATTTTGATGAGCTTTTTATAACTTAAAAGTATTCTACAAGAAAGCTTGAACAACAACTGAAATGAAATCCTTAAAGGAAAATAAAGGCATCAAATAAAAGACTAATGACATTGGCCCAGTATCTCTGCTGCTGCAAGAAAAATGAAGATGAAATCTATGTCAACTCTAGCTAAAAATAAAAACTAAGCAATGTGAAAAAGAGACTAGTCACAAATCCTTTAACTTCTTCTTAACCTCTTGTCTTTTAACTGAATATATCATGTGAGAAACAGTTAAAAATAAGCCAAGAAATTGTGAGTTCTTGAGCAACTAAACCAAGTTGTGCTAAGTGATATTTTGGTCCTCAATGAAGATATTAAATATGGAGAAGAAACCATCAATAGGCAAGCAACTTGATGTCTAAAAGCAGAAAGCAACTATGCAAATTAAAGAAATGATAGTAAGGAAATAAAGGCTGCAAAACAAGGAAGGTCAGCAACATAGACAAGATGATCACAAGTGTCACTAGTTGTGAAAAAGAAAAGAAAGAAACTGTCCTGGGCACGCCTAAGAAACCTGCATAACACACTGATCAGTCATGGAAAAGTGCAGAAATATAAACAAGCAGAATTTGAAATGTATATACAGCTATAAAACACAGCAATCAAAGGAATTATATACATAAAATGAAAGAAAGAAATGCAGGAAATTAAAGGTACTGTACAGGCCTTTAGTAAACAGGGGCCCTCTGCCTACTCCAGCCGGTTCAAAGATCAATTACACGCTTGAATGGAAAAACAGTCTTCTGATATATTATGCATGAAATAGAAAATACAGTGGGAGTTCAAAATTACATTACATATCAGCAGCTAACAACTAACTATCCAGCATTCAAAAGACGCTTTATTTATAACTGAGGAAAGCAAACTAACTTAACGAAAACTAAGCTATTCGAGCAGCTGTGTAAAAACACGTAGTCTTGCTGCGTCCTCGGGATTTAGGCAATGGTCGTTGTGGGCATTCAATCCAATGTTGGATTCAGGTTTCCCACTATCTTCGTGGCTGAGGAAGATGCCACCTGTTCTTCACGTGCTCTAAAACAGAACACGCAGAGCCGTGCCACCACCAATGACTTCTGTTGACCGTAGTTGCCTCCTCGTTGACCACGGGTTTCGATGACCGGTTTGGGTGAGCTGGAAGGACACACACCATGTCCTTGGTTCCACGAACTTGCCCATGTGGCTCTTCTTCCCGAAGGACACCTGGAACATATCCTTTAATAAAACAGCTGCGGAATCCGGGGTTGGCTGCGGAAACTGGGTCAGCTGCGGAAACGCAGCACTTTGAACCAAAATTCTAAACCAAACACAGTCATTAGCATAATTAGCAAACCATGTAAAAATTCCTAAAATACAATGATTTGAGCAATTTGATGGAGGG
>APFE030163544.1:1231-14953 GCA_000404065.3 Pinus taeda
AGTAAAGGTATTGGACTAGTGCCATTGGTCTTTTTGTTTGATGCTTTACTTTCATTCGAAGCTTTAATTCCATTCCAAGTTATTGTTCAAGTTTTATCTTTAAATTTCAAGAAGAATTTAGAAATCGCCACATACACACACATTCACTCACTTGTTTATAACTTCATCATATCACATTAGGAAGATAAGTTAGAAATACACTAAAAACAACAAAAAGGACTAGGAAAGGCTACTTAAGTATATATTGTACACTTCACTTCATCAGCTTACGAGCCCCGGGTTGACAATTTATGATAGCAATTTAGACAACACTAAATTGACCAAACATGTGGTACCAAAAAAGAATGGGAAGTGGAGAATCTGCGTGGACTACAGGGAGATAAATAAAGCAACGCAAAAAGATCACTTTCCTCTCCCATTCATTGACCAAGTATTGGATAGTTTGGTAGGGAAGAAATTCTTTTCTTTCCTCGATGGCTTCAGTGGGTATAACCAAATACAGATTGTCCCTGAAGATCAAGACAAAACTACTTTTACTTATCCTTGGGGAACATTCGCCTATCGAGTTTTACCTTTTGGCTTATGTAATGCCCCTGCCACATTCCATAGGGCTATCCTTAGCATTTTTGCAGATCTAATAATTGAAGGACTGGAAGTATATATGGACGACTTTACTCCATATGGAGATGAGTTTGATCCAGCATTGGACACTCTAGAAAAAGTCCTACAATGTTGCATAGCTACCAGGCTTTGTTTAAGTCATGAAAAATGTTATATGATGATGATGGAAGGACTTATTCTAGGACACTATATTTCAGCAGCTCGCATTCAGGTAGACCCAGCCAAAATCCAAATACTTTTTCTTATTCCTGCTCCTACTACTCAAACAGAGGTACATAGCTTTCTTGGATTCTCTGGTTACTACAGAAGATTTATAGAACATTATTCACGTATTGTTGCACCCTTGTATGCACTAACTGGTAACGTTGATTTTCTTTGGACAAAGAAATGTGAACGTGCCTTCAACGATCTAAAGAAGCTCGTATTTACAGCCCCAATCCTTTGAGGACCGAATTGGGATTTTCCATTCTAGATATCATCTGATGCCTCAGACACAGCCATTGGAGCGGTCCTTGGACAAGAGGAGGATAGAAAACCATATGCAATTTATTACATTAGCAAAAATCTATCCCCTACTGAATTAAATTATACTATCACTGAAAAATAATTTCTAGATGTTATACATGCTGTCAATAAATTCAGACATTACATTACTGGATATCTTGTTATCTTGTACACAAATCATTCGGTTATAAAATATTTAGCAAACAAGCCTATCACAAATGAAAAAATAACTAGATGGCTGGTTTTATTGCAGGAATTTGATATTACAATCAAGGATCGACCCGTGAAAGAAAATCCGGTAGCTGATTTCCTCTCAAGAATGCCAAAACTAGTTGATGCACCAGCAGTTGAAGATCAATTTCCAGATGAGCATCTCTTTGATGTTGTTGTTCAAACACCCTGGTATGCTGATGTTGCGAGTTACCTATCAGAGGTAAGTTACCAAAGCATCTAACCCCTAATGAGCGAAAACAGATTGTTCAGCGAAGTACCAGATTTTCCTGGATTGGGGGCTATTTGTTTCACACAGGGGTGGACATGCAAATCAGGAGATGCGTTCGACAGGAAGAAATTTTTGATATATTGAAAGCTTGCCATGACCAACCATGTGGTGGACATTTCGCTGATCACAGCACTGCACATAAAGTATTACACACAGGGTATTATTGGGCCATAATTTTCAAAGATGCAAAGAAAATTTGTACAAGCATGTGACAGTTGCCAGAGAGCGGGACGCCCTAGTCAATCGGATGAGATGCCTTTGAAACCATAGCTAGTCATCGAACAATTTGAGCGTTGGGCTCTTGATTTCGTGGGACCAATCAACCCACCGTCAAACCAGAAAATATACATTTTGGTGGCAACAAAATATGTCACCAAGTGGGTTGAAGTAGAGGCCTCGCCTAGAACTACAGAAGAATTTGTTATACAGTTCCTGCTCCATCTATTTGTACGCTACGACCTCCCTAGAGAGATAATTACATATGGAGGGCCACAGTTTGCTGGGAGAAGAATAGCTGCAACACTCAACAACTATCATGTCCAGCATAAAATTACCACCCCATATCATCCACAGGCAAATGGGCAAGTAGAAAGCAGTAATAAGATAATAGAAACAATTTTAACAAAAACAGTTGCATCACATAGACGCGATTGGGCTGCCAGACTACCTGAAGAACTAGGGGCTTATAGAACAACATGGAGAAGCACCACTGGTCACTCACCTTACCAGCTAATGTTCGGAAAACAACCTATTTTTCCTATAGAATTTGAAATCCAGACATTACGAACAACACAAGAAGTTGGTTTAGACTTAACTGAGGCACAGACTAATTGACTACAACAGATCAATGAACTGGATGAAATTAGGCTCTCTGCGCTTCAACACACTGCCCTAATACAGCAGCAGAGAGCTAAATGGCATGATGCTCTCATTAAAAATAAAGTCTTCCACGAAGGAGAATGGACTCTTTTATATGACTCCAAGTTTTAGGACTTCCTCGGGAAACTCCAGACTCGTTGGCTGGGACCATATGAAATCCAGAAAGTACATGATAATGGTAATCTTATCCTGATTACTATTGATGGTTCTGAATATACCTTTAAGGCAAATGGCCATCGAGTCTGTCTCTATCGCAAACCACTTACTCGGGAGTCCTTCTGCCAACAGCTATACCAAGATTCAGATATGAAGATCTTAGGGGAGGAAGACAAGTCTTCCTCACCTGTTACTCACTAATAAATTTACCTTCCCTTACAATCTGTACATAACTTCTTGAATTATTTTTGCACATATCTTTGCAACAGGTTTTGTTACTTCTGCTGTTCCTTTTTTTCAAAAGGAACAATACTTTTGGTTTTCTGCTATTCCCTTTCAAAAGGAACAACACTTTGTGTTTTTGCTGTTCCTTTTTCAAAAGGAACAACACTCGTGATTTTTTCTGTTCCTTTTTCAAAAGGAACAATACTTTGTGTTTTTGCTGTTCCTTTTCCAAAAGGAACAACAATTGCGATTTTTGTTGTTCCTTTTCCAAAAGGAATAGCACTTGTGATTTTTGTTGTTCCTTTTTCAAAAGGAACAACACTTTGTGTTTTTGTTGTTCGTTTTCCAAAATGAACAACACTTGTGATTTTTGTTGTTCGTTTTTTTTAAAAAGGAACAACACTTTGTGTTTTTGCTGTTCCTTTTCCAAAAGGAACAACACTTGTGATTTTTGCTGTTCCTTTTTCAAAAGGAACAACACTTGCGTGTTTTCGTTGTTCCTTTTTTTAAAAAAAGGAACAACACTTGTGTTTTGCTGTTCCTTTTCCAAAAGGGACAACACTTTTTTCTTTCTGCTGTTCCTTTTCCAAAGGGGACAGCACTTGTGTGTTTTTGTTGTTACTTTTTGAAAAGGAGCAGCACTTGTATGTTTCTACTGTTCCTTTTTTAAAAGGAACAACACTTATGTGTTTCTGTTGTTCCTTTTCCAAAGGAACGACACTTGTGTGTTTTTTTACTGTTCCTTTTCCAAAAGGACTAGCACTTTTGATTTTTGTTGTTCCTTTTCTAAAAGGAACAACACTTTTTTATTTCTTCTGTTCATTTTTTAAACGAACGGTACTTATTTGATTTTGCTGTTCCTTTTCAAAAAGAACAACACTGTTGATTTCTACTGTTCCTTTCTCCAAACAGACAGCATTTGTGAACTATTGTTATGCCCTTCCTTGAAAGGAACACTACTTATATGATTTTGCTCTCCTTGTGAAACAACTTGTTCCTTTTGCTATTCTAAATTAAGGATGCTTATTGCTAATGTTCTTCCAAGTCCTTTTGAATACGGCTATGCACTTATGTGATGGAAACAAAAGCACAACATATGGAAATCAGTAAATCATAGATCACTATCTTTATGAGAGACCACCCTGAATTAGTGAAAGGATGCAGGGAAAGACATGCTTATTCATCATCTTTTGCTGCCATTGCTCTACTAATTCTGTTCTGATTGGTTATTTGTATCATGATGGTTCCTTTTTAATCCTCTCTGATGATCATTCAGCAATAAGAGCAAAGGATCTATACATTTCTATTGGGATATTAATACTTCTTCCACCATTCCTACTCTTAAGGTGTGTTGAACCACCATTTGTGGAAGAACAGGAAAGACTCTTTATTAAAAACAAGAAGAAAAAAAAAGGGAAGAAAAACATGGTTTCTAAATTGTCAAATTGCAGGATAGGGAGTCTCATTACGAGCTGGCCTACCATGATCATTAGGATGGAAGCAAAGTGGAATTCCCACTATGGCCACCACACCTGGGAAATGGTCCAAAAGGTATATCAAACAAATAACCCTTGGAACAGGAGGTCTCATCACGAGCCGACCTGCCCACTATTCGCTCCTCCCTCGTGAATGGCATTATGACTAACTGGTCATCAACCCAGCATAATGGCCTACATTTTGACATTACACAACGATTCCTGGCATACACAAAGGACTATGGTTCCAAGGGTGAAACAAGCAACTCTGCCAAGGTTATGGACACCTGTCGGCAGCAGAGCACTGTTAATGGTATTGAAGTCACACTTTTACATCAATAGGTAAAAAGATTGCATCCTCTTGTTTCTTATGCCGTGGTAATTAATTATATAATATTACCTAACCATATAACGCATGACAATATATTATCACCAATTGTTACGGAACTAGTGACAGTGACCGCATGAGACTCTCTATTTACTGCAAATGTCTTATCCCCGAACTTCCATCAAATCACCGCAGTCTCTTACGTATTAAAGCGATGTAACTTTATACCTCAATTTCAGTAATAGGCTATTTTTGTAAGGATGGCATATTGCCATATGCTGTTCCATAAAGACCTTGCGGCAGAACAAGTGCTGCTCTTTTATTTGACGGCTGGGACAACTTATCACATTGCGGGGGGGAGGGTAACCTCATCATTCCCCAGAGCACCTGTCAGTCCGTTATTTGAGAAATTGTGTACTCAGGCACAACACGGCTCAACGGTATTATTTTTTCTATTTTGTTTTCTTCTGCATGAGCTGTTGTTCGAAGCCATTTCCACTACATACGCCATAGCATTTGAATTTGAATGAGTAATACGCCATTAGCTTCTCTGCGTTTCAACAAACGACTGTCGTTCCTTTGAGAATTTGCAGTGAAACTATGGGAGGAAGGTTAGTTCACCAAGAACCGCAAGTGTTAACTGTTTCGGCTGCAGCCCGGAAAATCCTGAAAAAAGCAGGATGGCTGACCTATCTCAACCGCCTGAAGGAGTCCAATGAAACAGTAGCGATTGAATTTTTACAGAATTTGCAGGAATACTACTCCACAGTAAGAGGAAGATGAATAGCAGTCACCGACGACATAATAGCAGAAGTCTCGGGACTGCCAACCACTAGACTAGTATGGACGGTAAAGAAGGAAAGGTTGTAGAAGGTTTTAGAAATCTTTCAGGATGAGGGCCAGAGCTTGACAATTCGAGGAAAAGGGGTGCTTCCAGCAACACTAGGAGAGCCATGGGTGGAATTAACAAAATTCATCCAAATCTACATCACCTGTGAAGGAAGAAAAGATGTGGTAAGACCACAACATCTTAAACTCCTAGCTATTTTAAAACAAAAATGTGTTGTGAATTTACCTACATTGTTGAATTCACTACTTCATGACGTTGCACAAAGCATGAAAAGAGCACAGCACGTAGATTCAATCGTCAGCCACCATGGATTAATTCGGCTGATAGTTAACTATAGTCTCACCCAGCAGCAGAGCAGCTGGGAAGAACTAATTACCATCATCAATGGAGGGTCGGCCACATCCGGACACCCAAAAAAAATGAAAACAAATTACTAGAACACCCCAACGTTTAGAAAAATGGAAGCAGGACACTTGCACAACCGAGCAACCTGAAAAACGATCTTAAAAACAGAAACATAACACCAGCACACCCGAACAGCCAGAAAAACGCTGAAAATCGGCACGCCTCGCATGGCTACGGGGGGGCTGGAGAAGCCTCAGGAAGGCACGAGTCAGAAAATAGAAATAGAATATGAGAAAATCCCAAGCGAGGATAAAGCAGAAGAAGATGACGAGGAAGCAGAGCAGTCTGCAGAACCGGAAATAGAAGAAGAGGAAGAGGAAGCAGAGTAGTCTATAGAAACAGAAACAAAAGAAGAGGAAGCAGAGTAGTCTGCAGAGGCAGAAACAGAAGAAGAAGATGACGAGGAAGTAGAGCAGTCTGGAGAGGCAGAAACAGAAGTAGAAGAAGAGGAGGTAGAGAAATCTGCGGAAAGAGAAGAAGAAAAAGATGAGCAATCTGAAGAGGAAGGAGATGAGGGAAGAGAAGTCGAGCAGTCCGAGCAGGAGAAAGGAATGGAACAGGAGGAAGGTAGCCCATTACAAGACCCGTTAGGGGAAGATGAATTGGCCAAAATTTTGGCCAATATGGGCGAATATGGCCAACCCCTGAGTCCATCAAACCTCCATGCCGTAGAGAAACCCCAGGAGAAAGATGCACCCGAGGAACCGTATGCAGAAGAGGCGGAAGTAGAAAATTTGTCCATTCATAATGAGAAGATATCAGAAAATGCTGAGCAGGAACAACCCATTCCTAATCAAAAGGCACCAGAAGAAAGTCCGGAGGAAATAAGGGCAGAAGAAGAGTTAGCCTAAGAAATAGCAGAGCCAAGTAAGCTTCTTACCCCAGAACAACCACCCGAGGGAGAAAATCAGGAAGCTAGCCACAGTCCAAACTGCAGCGAACACCCTGTTGTTCCTTCTGAAGAGATGATGGAAATAAGGGAATTACGAAAGGAAAAAGAGAGATTGTTGAACATAATAGTCCACCTTCATCAGCAGATTAGGGTTCTAAAGACGAGGCAAAAGGTAAAAGGGACTTCAAGAAGAAAAGGTCTGACCACACCAGTAAAATCCGTTAAGGGCAAGAGGTGGAGGACCAGAATCCATCCCACTCCTCAAAACCCTGACAATAACCAAGTTTTTGTTCCAAATGAAGCTGTAAAGAAGACTGATGTTCCAATTGAAAAGGAACAACAGTGGGCTGGTGTTCATGTTAAAATTGAAATGGATGATAAGATGGTTCAGATGGAGGCACCACCTTTGGGAGTAATAAGGGTTCTGAACTCGAAGCAATGCAATAATAAATTTCAAGTAAAGTTCCCGGCCTCCACGGCTGCATGGAAAAAGTATTTCAAAACGAGAACCCTTCACAAAGGTTTGAAGCAGGCCCAATAAGAAGTGGAAAAGATTAGGGGGCAAACGGTCCCCCGAGAAAAATATGAAGAATTACAGCAGCAGCTAAGGAACGTCAAATTATCTGAAAGCCAAGCTTTCGAAGGATGGTGAAGGGAACAAGAGAAAGTTGCAAAGGTAACCCGTAGATTAGATGTAGTTATTAAACAGATGGATACCTTGTGTTCTCTATACAATGACGTCCTAGCATGTAGAGGCCCTGCCAAGAACTATGCCCTATTTCTAATGGAAACGTATTTGCAATTAAAAATAAAGGTTGTTAAAGTAGGTGCTCCCATACAAATTAACACTATAGATGATTTCATAAATTGCTATAAACATTATGGGGTGAAAGTGCAGAGTTTATTGTGTGAATTGTACTTGCATAACCTTGTACTAGAAAAAGAGACCAAACTGAACCCTGGCACTTTTGTTGGGGACATTCAATTGCAAGCATTTATCTCATTTGTAGTCAATCAAATTAAATGGCTTAAAGCCTACAATGCTTTTCAAAGACAAGAAAACATATTAGATCATGGGTAAGAGCTGAGCCTAGGGACCCAGAACAGTTATGGAGGAAACATAGAAATCTGATGAAGGCTCCAGGAGTGATTGAAGCATTAGGACCCATGCATGAAGCAATAATTCGGAAAGGAATTGAATAATTTTCCTCTATTAAAGACCTTGCCATTGAAGCAGCTAAATTTCGATATCGAATATCTAATCTGAACATCCAACTCATAGAACCATTTAAATATGAGAATTTTAAACTTGCTGCTAACCGATTCCCCCTCTATGGAGAAATTGTTTTGAGGGCAGGGCCATCGTGGTTAGGATATAGGTTCTGGAGTCCAATCATTTGGCATCCTGCACCCGGATACCAAGCCCTGTATGAGATGCCTGAGGGACAGACATGCCATTTCTTTGATCATTTAGTTTCGCATGACGACTGTAGGCCCTCACACGAGATTCCATCTCCAGCCTACCCACTCACTGCTTTTCATGTCAACTACAATGTTTTCATGAGGCCATGAAAAAGGGTAAGCTGGGGGGTGTGTGGAGTATCAAAGAAGGTATGTTTTGATGGTTACTTCAGTATCTTTTCATTAGAACTTATAAGCCTTTCTGCATTAGAAACTTAGACAATAATAAGGATTTATAACGAAACACGTGAGATTAATAGAGAATGCTGATAATTGTCATTCCTATGTGCAGGAGGGAGGAAAAACGGAAAGTGGCCATCCTAAAGGAAAAGACAAAGATGAGTTAACTGTTGTCCCTTTGAAAGGAGACCGCATGAAAACCAGATCAAAATGGACCAACCTAGGAAAGGAAGCGGAGATACCAGCTCGGAGTAGAAAAGGAAAGAAGTGACTAACGATTAACGATTCTGCGAATCCCTCAGGATCTTAGATCCCGAGGGATCGTTGTTTTATCTATTTCTACATCTAGATATCTCTGTCATCATCCTTATATAAGGGATAGCGTTGTTGGCTAGAAGGGAGGACTTTTATGTAATTTCTTTTAAGAAAGATCAAGACTATGATCTTTATGTTCTGTTAAAGACTTGAGTTACTGTAATTCTACTTCATGCATTAATACAGACTTGGTTACTCTTTTATCTTTGAGCCTGGATCAATCTTAAGCGGTGTACCCGTGGAGGCTAAGGGCCCGGCCCTGGAGGACACTTGCTCTTGTACCATTATGCGTGGTTTCTATGTGGTTTGTTTATCGACATGATCTGGTAATCTGTTGTGTTTTAAGAATGTTTATATTACATGGTCTCTTATGTTTAACTCATTTAATGTTCCTGCAAACAAAAGTCTTGTATTGACGCTGCATCATGTTACCAATCCTTTAAGTGTTGGTTAATCTCTACAGGATGCTGTCATTCCATTACAGAGTTTTATGTGATTGTGTCTTAGTATTACAACATTCATCTTGAAGAGTCTGATTTCACGTGATTATTGAATCCTTGAATGTTATTGTTTTCATCTTGAGATGCAATCGTATGCTTTTATTTAGAACGATAACAGAGTCATATTAAGCACGTTGTGTTTATGTGATTTTAGTATTATTCCATCTTGGATTCATAGGTAGTGTTGTTCCATATTATGTGTACATCTTTAAGAACGAAGGATTGATGTTTGGATTGGTGTGATTAAATAGAGTTACAGCTCGATGAACTTGGTTACAGCTGTTCCATTTCAGTTGTTGTTCCATTTCTGAATTGCTGTTCCATTTCAATTGTTGTTCCATTTCAAGATTGCTGATTTTATTTTTTCTTTACTTGCCATTTCGTATTTATTAAGGACGATCTCTGGTTGTA
This sequence comes from Pinus taeda, assembly GCA_000404065.3. Taxonomy (NCBI): domain Eukaryota; kingdom Viridiplantae; phylum Streptophyta; class Pinopsida; order Pinales; family Pinaceae; genus Pinus; species Pinus taeda. The sequence goes on from APFE030163544.1 coordinate 10,936, forward strand.
GTGAGCGTCAACATCTGCTACCTGGCTCCGAGACCTCGGATCTGTTCCCATCAGCTATGGAAGGGATGGGTTATTTCCACCGAACCCTTGACAGATGTGTTGTTTTATTTCATTGCTATTTTCTTTACTTTCCATTCATTTCCATTTATTAAGGATGATCATAGGCTGTAGTGAGTGTCAGCATCTGCTACCTGGCTCCCAGACCTCTGATCTATTCTCATCAGTTGTGAAAAGGATGGGTTATTGCTACCGAACCTTTGACTGATGCATTGCTTTGTGTGATTTAGCCTTTTTGTAGGCACACATCAATTTTCTCTTGTAGTTTTAAACAGTTGTACTACGAGCATTACTCTGACAAATGCTAAGCCTCAGACTGAGACACTCTTTGAAATAGCAAGACGTTCCTGGATTGACATATTAATGTGAGGTAACTAAAGGTGAAAGAGACCCTTTTTATAGCTCTACACCTAGGAGCTCATAATTTTTTTATTTCTACTCCAATCTCTAGCAATATTTGTGCCAAAACTACCTCTACAACAAGATGCTACATCAAAAAAAAAAGGTTGTTATAGCAATAGCTGCAGAAACTGCAACTTTCTGTAGTCGTTGCAAAAAATGTCAAATTTTGAAGAAACTTATTTTCTCCAAGTTTGGATTACTGATTTGGATTTTGTACTGTAGGAATTTGCAGGGTAAGTTCCTCAGACATAACACCAAAAAGGACACTGCTCACAAACAGATCACAGATCAATACACCAGTATTTTGACGTGGTTAAAACCCTCAGAGAGGGAAACAGTCCACGACCTACGCCAACGTGGCTACTACAGGAAATTTATTAATAAAAGAATGAAAATTTACATAAGCTCCTCTCATGCGCGGTTAACCTACAAATGACCCTCCATGCGCTTTAAATAGAATTCATGGACCAATCGGGTGTCAAGCCACGGATCAAGTGTCGGTAATACCGAGGAGAGAATGAACCGTCGGATCACTACATATCGTGACCGTAGGATTGTAAGTTACAAAATGTACAACGGTAAAGAAACACACTTTACCTAACTCTATACCTAACTCTATACTAGACCAAGTTGAACTTAACTATTTCCTATGTGTCGGAATATCCTAACATCCCCTTAAGAACAACTTGGGATAGGATTGAAGGATTTACAAATATGACACAATAGGAGAAGGAAGGACAACTAGGACCTATCCCCTTAGTGACAACTCTGAACTCCAACCATAAATCGAAGTTTAGTGAACTTCGCCTCTGTGAGAGCCTTTGTGAAGATGTCTGCAACTTGATCATTTGTTGAACAATATTGCACTTCAAGAACATGGTCATTAATGAGCTTTCTGATGAAGTGCATGTGTAGTTCAATGTGTTTGCTGCGCTGATGCTGAACTGGATCTTTGCAAAGCTGAATGGCACTTTGATTATCACACCAAAGTGTAGTCGGATGCTGCTGCTCAAAGCCAAATTCTGAGAGGATCTGACGAAGCCACAAGGCTTCCTTACTAGCTTCCACGGCACCACGATACTCTGCTTCTGCTGACGAAAGAGAAATGGCAGCCTGTTTCTTACAAGCCCATGTAATAGGTCCTGAACCAAGAGTGAAGACATAACCGGCAGTAGACTTCCGATCATAAGGGTCACCAGCCCAATCAGAATCAGTGAAACCAACTAATAGAGGAGTTGCTTTGGCACTGTAATGAATCCCAAACTGTATTGTACCTCGAACATAACGAAGTATTCTTTTAGCTGCTTTCCAATGACTTTCACGGGGGTTTTGCAAAAAACGAGCAACAAGGCCAACAGCAAAGGAAAGGTCAGGACGAGTATGGGTTAAATACAAGAGTTTTCCCACAAGTTGACGGTATAAGGTAGCATCAACTTCAGGATAAGTACAAGAGACTGAAAGTTTGACTCCAGACTGAAAGGGAGAAGGAGCTGGCTTACAATCTTCCATGTGAAAATGACGAAGAATATCACAAGCATACTTGGACTGGGAAAGGGAAATACCCTCCTTGGATTGCAAGACTTGAAGGCCGAGAAAATAATGCAAGTGTCCTAATTCTGTCATTTCAAACTTCTTTTTAAGGCTGGACTTCAAATGGTTGATAAGGTTTGGATCACTACCAGTGAGGATAAGATCATCAACATAAAGAACAAGAATGATAAGAGACTTGCCCACTTTCTTGGTGTAGACAGTATTGTCAGAATGACACCTAGAAAAGCCAGATTCTAAAAGAAAGCTATCCTTTTGGCATACCAAGCCCGAGAAGCTTGCTTGAGACCATAAAGGGATTTCTTAAGCTGACATACAAGACTGGAGTCTGTTTGTATAAACCCAATAGGTTGTTCCATATAGATTTCTTCATGCAAGTCCCCATGCAAGAAGACGGATTTAACATCCATCTGATGGACTTCCCATTTGAAAGAGGCAGCAAGGGAAAGAACAAGGTGGACAGATTTCATTTTGGCAATAGGGGAGAAGGTTTCAATATAGTCAATGCCTTCAACTTGTGAAAAACCCTTAGCAACAAGACGAGCTTTATGTTTATAAACTTTCCCATCTGGTCCATACTTGGTTCTGTAAACCCATTTGCATCTAACAAGTTTTCGTCCCTTTGGTAGAGGAACAAGATCCCATGTATCGTTTGTCAATAATGAACAATATTCTTCATTCATAGCTGCGTCCTAATCTGGATGGCCTGAAGCTTCTGCAAAGGTGTCAGGATCATAATTCGCTGAGACCTGAGCCAGTAAAGAAGAGGCTCTTTCGAACTGAGAACGTGTACGGCGCTGATCTGTAGGATCACTGGCAAGATCACCTACTGCATCCCGAGTAGCACGGACCCATTTTGGAAGTGGAGGAGCTGAAGGAGGATCCTGAGAAGGTGGAGGAGGATTGTCATCCTCGCTTTCATTATCTGAAGAAGAAATATGTTCAAAAGTAGAAGAGATAGAGAGAGGTGGCACATTCGCCGAACTAGGCTTGCAGGCCGATATATTTTCATCAAACTTTACATCTCTTCTAATGATAACATTTTTGGACTTAAATGGAATAAGTCTATAACCTTTTACATCTTCAGAATATCCAACAAAAGTACATTTCTCACTCTTAGGTTCTAAAGCTTTATGCTTTCATCTGGAATATGGGCCCATGCTTCACTTCCAAAAACACGAAAGTGACTTACATCTGGTTTAATGGAACTCCAAGCTTCTTCTGGAGTGATATTATTTAGAACCTTAGTAGGAGTGCGATTTATTATATAATTTGCACAATTAATTGCTTCGGCCCAAAAACTAAGACTGAGTCCTTTAGATTGCAGCATACAGTTAGCCATTTCCTTTAAGGTGCGATTTTTCCTTTCAGCTACACCATTTTGTTGTGGAGTGTATGGAACAGTGTGTTGCATTTGAATTCCATTTTCGGTGCAAAAGTTGATGAATGTGTTTTTAACATATTCTCCACCATTATCAGTTCTTAGCTTAAGAATTTGATGTCCAGATTGTTTTTCAACAAAGGCTTTGAAGGCCAAAAATGTGTTAAATACTTCGCTTTTGAGTTTTAAGAAGTATACCCAAGTGCGTCTGGAGAAATCATCAATGAAAGTTAAGAAATACTTGCAGCCAGAGAATGAAGCAACAGGAAGTGGACCACATAAATCACTGTGCACAAGCTGTAAAGGGGCGGAGGCGTGCCAAGAGGCACGTTTTTCAAAACTGTCCCGATGATGTTTTCCGAGTACACATCCGGAACAAACACCATCTCTGCAAGATACCATAGGGAGACCTGTCACCATATTTTCTTTACATAGATGCTGAAGGGAGCGATAGTTTAAGTGACCAAATCGCTCATGCCAAAGTTTGCTCACTTCATCATTATAGCAAACAAATACTGAAGGAAGATTTGATGACCCAAAGTTGTGAAACTTGTACAACCTTGTGGAATCATCAGCAATACCAGTAGCTAGAATCTGTTTAGGATCTCTTAGATCCTTGATTACAACATC
>APFE030163549.1:10092-85573 GCA_000404065.3 Pinus taeda
GAGTATTGAGCAGGTTTATGTCAAAACCAGGGAAGGAGCACTGGACAACAGTAAAGCGAGTTTTCAGGTATTTTCGTGGCACTAGTGATTATGGTTTGTGCTATCAAGGAAGACCACGATTAGACAGAGTATTGGATATTTGTAGATTTGTTGACGCAGATTGGGTAGGAGATCTGGATCATAAAAGATCTACAAGTGGGTATGTGTTTAACCTATTTGGAGGTGCAGTCAGTTGGATGAGTAAGAAACAATCTGTAGTGGCACTGTCAACTACAGAGGCAGAATACATGGCAACCACTTATGCAAGCAAGGAAGCAGTTTGGTTGCAAAGATTGTGTTCAAGTATGGGGTTAGTGCAAGGAGCTATAAGAATAGACTATGGTAGCCATATTGAAATTTTCTTGGCAAAGAACCCTTCTTACCATTCAAAGACAAAGCACATTGATGTTCAGTATCACTTTGTGTAGGATATGATAGAAGACCAGAGGGTGTTACTAGTAAAGGTGGACACTTTGAAGAATACTGCAGATGCATAGAAAAAATATGTGAGCTTTGAAAAGTCCCTTGGTGTAGAGAAAAAATGGGCATTGCATGGTTGGATAAATGACTAAGCTCTCCTGTGGAAAGAAAACAACAAGTGGGAGAATGTTGGGCTGTGTTGTATTCTTTCCACAACTAGCCTACCTAGTTAATTGGGGGATTAGAGGGGGGGCAGAGCCCCCCATTCATTGCATCTATTGCGTAATGGCGGGGGTTGAGGGGGGGGGGGAGCCCCCCTCTACGGGGTTCGGGGCAATGCCCCGGGGAAATTTTTTTTTGGACCCAATATTAGGTTGGGTGGACCTACCTATGGTTTTGTGCATGGTTTTCACACATGGTTTTGGATGTGATGGTTTTCAGTCCATGGTATTAGATGCTTCGACATGTATAAATATGTATTGTAACATTGAAAAGGAACATAATGAAAAATCAAGCTAGTAGTCCCAGTTTTGGGATCCAGGGGAAAATATCTATGTATATGTTTTTTACGTGTTATGCTCTCACATTGTTTATTTTCTGTTCTTAGAATTCATATGCAGGTGATTTCTTTACGGATTAAAACATGCACAAGACATTTGACCTCTTCTTGTTTGGGGAAGAAATCAAATCTTCAAGAGTAGAGGGGTGAATGCATTTTCAATGAACAATGTTATTCCACGAACTATCAATGGATATCAATCTCCAACCAACCTTTGTGGTCATCGCATTTGCAAATAGGTGAAATTTTTTAAGACCCCAAGCTCCCCACTTCTTAGGAAAGGAAATTTCATACCATTTTACACATGGGAAGACCCATCTCTCTTTCTTTCCCAACCATAGAAACCTACAATATATTTTACGAACAAAATTTGAAATTCCCTTTGGTATCCATGATAAATACATCCAAAAAACCAGAATAGGTTCAAGTATTGTCTTGATTAGAAACAATATATTGTCTCTAGACAACCATCTAAGGAACTAAGCTTTTAGTACTTTTTCAATATTAACAATTAGCCAGATCTAGTCAAAATTTCTATAGTCATTGGGATTTAAGTGGAATCCTAGGTACTTAAGACCTTCATAAAAAATGTTAGACTAAAACGGGAAAATATTTTGTACATTAATAGACTCAATCCTAGATAATCCAAGAGGGATAGAGTAGATTTTTGATGATTTACCTGCATTCTAGTAGATTTCTTGAATAGTGTTAAGGCCCCTTTGATAGAAGTGATATCTCATCTAGACCTATCATAGAATAATAATATATTGTCCACAAATAATAGATGGGTGATGTAAAGGTCCTTGGCTATAGTAGCATCCCTTAAATATCCCCTCATTTTTTCCTCAACTAACAGTCTACTAAGGCCTTCAACTACCAACAAGAATAATATGGTAAGAGAGGACAACCCTGTCGCAAATCATGTTGACCGCGAAAAATTAAGCAATAGCTGACCCATTGATGATAACAACAAAATATAGTGTGGTAATGCAACTCATTACCCAACTAATAAAAGGTAACTCAAAACCCAGATGGGTCATATATATATATATATATAATATATATATATATATATATCTTCAATTGACCCTATCATATGCTTTGGAAAGGTCAATCTTAATCACCATGCCTTTGAGATTCTTTGAATTTAAATCGTGAAGCCCTTTATGAGAAACCCTCATAGCCTCATGAATATGTTTTCCTTCCAATAAAGCCAATTGTTCATTTGAAACATTTTTTGATAAAATCGGCTTCAACCTGTTGGCTATGATTTTTGCAATAACCTTGTAGATGCAATTGCATAAAGTGATGGGTGTGGAGCCTGATTATCTTCTTTATTCAGAGGTATTTCCGTGTTGGACCATAGTTCCTAACAGGGCGACAACACCGCCCATTTAATCATCACCAGGGGGATCCAGTGGGGGGGACCTAGGCCATTCATTAGGCAGATGATCTGACGGTAGAAGTTATGTAAATTTAGGGTTTTTTCCCCTAGAAGGAAACCCTCTATTTCTATGAGGGAAGTGTATTGCAGTTTTGTATGTGTATTCTAAGCGAGAAAGAGAGAGGAGACTGTGTGAGAGTGAAGAGGAAATTACATAAGATCTATTGTAGGTTGTATCTCTTCATTTTGCTGGATAATATAAAAGGAAGGACTGGTTGTTTCTCCAGGGACGTAGCCCAAATTGGGTGAACCAAATATATCTACATCTCTCTTTTTTTATGTGTTTTCTGTGTTTTTGTTTTTGCAATATTTTATATGTACAATTGCTCTGTAATATATAATTTTCTAACATAAAGATACAAACTTGAAGTCATCAAAATAGTGAGGAGAGTTTGATTTCGAGTGAGGGAAATAAAATTAGAATTAAATGAGTCAAGCATTCTACCAAATTGTTGAGTCCTCCGCCACTCTTAAGAGATCATTTCCCACAATATCATAATGACATATGAAAAATTCAACTGACCATCCATTTGGTCCACGGAGTTTATCCTTCTAAAATTTGTGGAGGACTTTTTTTAATTCAACCTCGGATATAAGTTCCATTAAACTAACATTTTCTTCTACCCAGAGAACCTAGGGAAGGCTCAAGCCATATATATATATGTATCTATATGTATCTATATGTATCTATATGTATGTATATAACCTTAGCAATAGTCACCTCGGGAGGGACCTTATACAAGTTACTAAAGTGATTCTTACCCAAATTTTCTAAATCTTTGAAAGATGTAACTCTACCACTTTTTGGGTCATCTAGAGCCTAGATAGTGTTGTAATATATATATATATATATATATATTATATATTATATATATTATATATATATGTATGTATGTATGTATGTATGTATGTATGTATGTATGTATGTATGTATGTATGTATGTATGTATGTATGTATGTATGTATGTATGTATGTAACCTTAGCAATAGTCACCTCGGGAGGGACCTTATACAAGTTACTAAAGTGATTCTTACCCAGATTTTCTAAATCTTTGAAAGATGTAACTCTACCACTTTTTGGGTCATCTAGAGCCTAGATAGTGTTGTGTGCTTGATGGCCTTTGGAATACTGTTGAAAGAACTTTTGTGTTTTCATCACCATTCTTTAGCCATATAACATAACCTTTCTATCTCCACCTCTCGTTTTCTTCCAATAAACTCCTTTTAGAGGTTTCTAGTTGAATGATCTTTTGCTTTGTTTCATCTGACTAATATCCCACCCCATTAAGAGATTTTGAGCTCTCCAATTTCACCTCCACAACCTTTAGGGATTCCTCCTCCCTTTGTATTTTTAGGGTGAACCACTATATCATAGCCTCTTTCACCTTTTTAAGGTTTTTAGCAAATTGAACCACAACATATCCCTCACCATAAAGATTGTAAGGAGTCCAATTTTCAACAACCAGATTATGAAAAAAATCACTTTTTAAATTAGGATGCATTGAATTTGAATATGGTACTTGGTTTTTTTTGTCCCACCTTCAATTCCAGGAAAATTGGATGGTGATTGGATTCACCCCCCACCCCAATCTATTGACTAAACAAGGGAGGCCTTTCTAATAAGGACTCTGTCATGAAAATAATTAATATGTCTTGCTACCCTTGTTTCACCAATCCTCTTATTTCTCCAGGTGGCCTTATACCTTATCATATCCACATCACACATGTGGTGGTCCTCTAAGATATGTTTGAAGTAATCGTATATAGGGTCCATATGGGCGTGAGGACCCCATATTTATGATGCCTCGTGAGAGAAATTTAAATCTCCCCTGACCACTAAATTATTCACATTCATAAAAGAGTGAGACATTAACCTATCCCAAAAGGAGATCTTGTCGTAACATGGTCCATATATGTTGACCACCTTTAACTCCTTCCCAAGTTTAGAAGAAAAAATATCTACTCCTAGGATCATATTGAACCCCCAAGTACTAATAATCTTAAAATATTTTTTATTAAATCCAAATGCCATCTCGCCAGATCTCCCCTTGGCATTAGATGCCACAAAAATCCATCCAAGAAGGAGGGATTGAAATTCCCTAATGATCACTTCCCCATTCCACAATGTTTCTTGTAAAAAGATAATATCAATAGGCTCAAAGAAAACCAAACTTATAACTACTAGTTTTTTGGAGGGGCTAGCGAGACCCCTACAGTTGAAAGATAGAAAGATCATGAGGAAGAAAGCTTAGGGAGTTGTGCTAATCTAAGAACCCTGATAATATATTTATATCTTCCTACCGTGACATCGAAACTGGCCTTCAATTTGGATATAAAGATATTGGATTTTCCACCCTTCAAATGTCCTCCAATATTGATAGGGGAAGAAGGTGGTATGCCCCCGATACCTACTATTTGGCCACTCTTCTTATGTGATCTAGGTTATATTTGGAGAAAGACTCACAAGAGGAATCCTTTTCCCTGGAAAAGCATGGAATTATATACGGACAAGTAAAGGGGACTAGGTGTATAGGACATGATACATAATCCAAAATATAAGGAGAATGGGTCGTAAAGGATATGAGAGAATGCATAGACATATGACTCAGCCCCATTGCAAGTGCACATAAAGAACTAATAATATTTTAAATAGGTAGGGAGGGAGAGGAAATATCTTAAGTTAAAGTTTTGGATGAATATGGACTGTTCATAGGTGCTTCAAGTTGCCTAGGATTTGCCACCACTCTGCCATCGAGGTTTCCTCCACCATCCATGAACATTCGTGTAGGCTCCTCCTGTTGGTGCCCTGGAAGAGAGGTCATTATCGACTTTTCTACTACACCATCATCATCCCCCTTCCTATAATCTCCCCCAGAGGAGACTTTTTACCTTTTTTTCCCCTTGTAAGGGAGAGGACAATTGTTTAGGACATGGTTGATCTTGTGACATGGACGACATAAAAACGGAATGTCTTTGTAGTTAGGACCTTCTTGTGTGACAAACCTTGAGAGATAATATTTAGTTCAAAATACAATCCTTTGTGCATGTATAGAGTAACTATTATCCTTTCCATTTCCATCCTTCCGTTGGTTGCATAAGATCCATCCGCATCTAAGAAAATACCTAATTTATTTCCAATTTGTCTAAATACATCCATATAATAGAACTGCATAGGTAACCCTAGGAGTCTTACGCATACCATAGTACATGCCAACTTCTCCTGACTTGTATTGAAGAGAGGGTTCCACTTTTTCATGAACATCGACATAGAATTAATGCACCATGCTCTACCAATCACCCAACTGACCTCTTTTTCTAAATGGAACTTGAACATAAACCATCCACAGGTAAGAGTACGTACCTTGGGGAGCTCTCTCAACTCTTTTCCTGATCCTTTTCGATTCATTCCCATAGTATCTAAACCAAGAAATGTTTACCTCTGGCTCAACCCAATACAACTTCCACTACAACTTTCTCAGATATCTCCATAATCTCTCCCATCTGAACCTATTTTCCTAGCACCATATTCTCATCTTCAATATTTACCTTGACACACTTTCATTTTTCTTCCTTTTCTCTAGCATTGATTTCCTTCAAGACTCTCTTGTGTGTCTAAGATTTCTGCTTGCTAAACATACCCTTCCTCACATCCCGATGGCCTACTAACATCTACCTCTGGAACAATGGAAGAGATATTTTTTCCCTAGAGAAAACCCCTTCTAACCTTAGGAAGAGATTAGTAATTTCATCAGTCCCTAACTCTCAACCAAAATCAAACCCTCACACTGACCCTCCTCCAATAAGACCTCCAAACTCTGAAACCCGATTTCATCTATCACTTCCTCATTTATGGTTTATTCATACCCTATGAAAGCCCTTGAAAGAGCACCCAAAATCAAGTCGCCTTGTGAAAAACCTAGGTTCATATTGTTATTCCTGGCAGGGGATGATACACAAAATCTCGATGAAAATTGGTTCCCAAGCATTAAAGGTGAAATATTTCTCTATTGTAGAGGGTTGATAAGAGGGGATGTGAAAGAAACTATTTGCATACCAGCCTCCCGAGGCTGAATCGTTCCACTAACTCCCAAATCCATGTCATCAATTGTCCCCTAGACTGCTACCTCATGCATCTAAGGTGGAATTTCTACCCATATGGGGGTATAGTTGTCCAAATCATACGAAAAGTCTACTTGGTCCTCCATTCATCCGTTACTCACGACCATAGACCCTCCCGGAAAGATAGGAGAAAAGAATTATGATCTGCAGTCGTTATCTACACCTAGGCTACAAACCACCCACCTGTTGATAATTATCAAAATCCTCTTCCTACTTCTGGCGCAGGAAAGAAACCCTTGTCACAGTTCTCCAAACCGCAGAGCTCCATCCTGAAATCATTTCTCCAATCAGTTATTTAAATATTATTATTGTAAATTTTAATGGTATTTGATTAAAATATATATAATATTAAGAATAATAAATTGTATTTATCATTTAAGTAAATATGTTTTTTTTAAAGGCAACCATGGTTCATGGTCACTGAGTGGCCACTACATCCATGGGAAATAATCCATACATATCCACCAAAGGAGTCCTAATATATTAGGCATAACCCAAGGGCATCGAGGAGATTTCACCTGTGTGACCTCCCAATAGGCAAGGTACTAGTAACGAGGGCTCGACCAATTGAGTTATCCTTGGGGCTATCATTTAAGTAAATATGTTATATTTTTAATAAATAATTTAAATGAAATTTTATAAAGAAAATTTAACAAAATAAAATAAATTGTAATAATAAAATAATAACATAAATCAATCCCAGGGGTTAGCTTAAGTGGTCAAGGTCTCGTTTCTAAAAGAACCTTGACATTGGGAGTTCACGGGTTCAATTTTCCTCCATCCCTCGGGGTTATGCTTGGATTAGTTTGGTTAGGGGTCTAGTCCCTTTAGGTAGACCTACCCTAATTTTCCACAATAATAATAATAATAACATAAATTAATTAATAGCTTTCATGGGGCAACTCAATTGACAAGTGTTGTTAAAATGAAGTGTCATGTACCAAGAGATTCGAGGTTCAAATCCCATGGCTTAGTCATGTCTACGGAAGGGGCATATGTAGTCACCTAAGGGTTATAGTGGTAGTGGGAATCGACCTCGTGTCACATGAGAACAAAACCGACTTATTTGTAGATTCCTCTAGTAAAAAAAAGAAAATTAATGAATAGAAGGATGAACTTTATTGGTTTATAGATATTTTGGGAAGGTTATAAACTCACACTTAATAAGATTATGGCTATGGAAGGCATAGATAGCCATAATCTTGGTGGTGGAAATCCTTTTGGAAATATAAATTCACAACAAAAACTAAATTATTTATATGTATTATTTTAAATAACAAAGCCTTAACCTAGGATCTTCTTCAAAATGACATTATGAGGGCCTTGGTGGATGCAACTTATATGGAGCAAATTTGGAAACAAAACACCATCATTAGAGAAATTTCGAGGTCTAAAATTGGCCTAAAAACAAAAATGTACAATCGAAATCAACTTTATAAAAACCAATAGGATTCAAGATGATGATGTCAACCATGGGGGATGATTCACCATTTTTGGATTAAAAAAGTAAAAAATTAAAAAATTAAAAAACTACTTTTTCAACTCATATTTTCAACTTATCTCCCTACAATTTTACTCAAATTTCGAGTGGAAGCAATTGTTGGATGCGTAATTTAATTCATTATCAAGGAGTACCCATGTTGCATAATTTCGATGCACAGTACTACATGAAAAATGATAACGACATGAAAAACGTGATTGCAGACACATTTTTTCATGTATTTCTCATTTTTCATGTAGCAGGGCCCATCAAAAGTATGCAACATGGGTACTCCTTGGATGAGGAATTAAATTTTACATCCAACAAGTTCTCCCACTTGAAATTTGAGTAAAACTATAGGGAGACAAGTTGAAATACGAGTTGAAAAAATAGTTTTTCCTTTTTCATTCCCTCTAAAATTTGAAGGTGTAATCTAATATTATTTTATTATTTTATAATATTCCTTAGAAAACCCATTTAAGACCTCAATGTTTCTCTAACGCATCATCGTCTCTTATCCTTTCACACAAAAAGTATGGAATGCAATTAAAATTTGCACTAGCTTGAAATCTAAATAGCAAGAGGATTCAATTGAAGTAGCTTTAAGGAAATGACATAAATATAAGGATGTAAAGGCTTACAAAACCCCTCCCTTGACCTTGGCTTGGGAAATTTGATTAACGAAAAATACCGAAATAATGACAATGACATGTTGTTTTTCAAATTTACTTCACAAAGTCTTAACACAAACATTGTTCCTCAATTCTCCTTCATCCCTCAATGTGCAAGGAACTCTACTATTAATACTTAGGCATAAATTCCTTGGGAATTTTTTGATGGAGCTTATTAAGGAGCTAAAGGAGGAGTCAGGTGACTCATTTTTCTTCCAAAAACATCTCCTTAATTTCAAAGCTAGAACTAGTTAATCCTCAAATAATAACAATGAACTCACAACCCTTAAAATAGTTTTAATCCTTGCTCTTGAAAAGGGAATTGCCTGAATTCAAGTTCTTGTTGACTCCTCATGACCAAATGGATAAAAAAAAAAATATGCTAATAAATTTCATGCTTCAACCTTCATTTCTTAGCATCAGACAATTGAAATATTTATTTATTCTCATGTCACTTTTACTCATATATATACATGGAAAAGAACTTTACAGCTTATAGATTGTGCAAGGAAAGATTGGAGTTACAAGAAGGCTCATGAGAGATTAAAAAAATCCCTTCAAGGAAAACATACTTCTTATTTTCATGAGTCATAGATTTAAGTTTCTCACTATACTATAGTTGAGTTTTTGAACTAGAGAAAATTTTAAGGATGGAAATTTACTATTAAAGCTTATAAGCCTTGGCGAATCTTACTAGCTCCTAATATGCAAACTATAAAATGTTTGGAAATATTTTCTTAAAAATAATCAAATTTCTACTAATCTTATATGATCTCTATAAAATTTGGGTAATTTTTAAGGTTAAAAAAAAAACCTATAAAATTTGGGTGAATCATTTTTTTTTTTTTTGTGAACTGCGGTATTTCTATTATCTACAAACATTTATAAAAGTACAAAACTTAGGATCCTCAATCTGCCCTGTAGGGAAACCAGATCCGTTGGATCCTATACTTCCAATAGTCAGTAGAGTTATCAAACTGGATATTGTCAAACTGATAAGAAACAAAAGGACCTCTTCCCCCAAATTTACCCCAAAAAACTAGATTTTGCTCAGTCCTACTAGACCAACCCCCTGAGCTACTTCCGCTAGGGCATACCAGATAATGTTCCAAAAAAACAGAGTATTGACTTTCAAAAAGGAAAAAGAAACGAAGAACAGGCCTTTCACTTCGCTGCATATCCTCAGTCGATTTTGTTGTTGACACTGTCTTTACTCAGCTCCATCAACATTGCCTTAATTTCCTTGAGGTGCTCGTTCTGCTACCTCACCAGCTCCTCCACATTTGCAACTTCCTTTTTTGCATCCGTAGTATCTTGCGCCATCTCCACCATTTCGGCTGCGACCTGCTCCATGGCCTTGGCCAGGAGGTGTTTTAGAACCCAGTAAGTATGTAGAGCGCGACGATACAGAGTGAGTCTGCCTCGCGTGTGGCCAGGGTCCGGCAGCTGCAAGGACCAATCATCCATTTCCAGGTCAGAGGGTTCCTCTAACACCTTCTCCTCCATGGCATCGATGATGTTCCTTATATTTTCATTGGAATCCAGATTATAGGCTTGTTCAGCCTCGTGCACAGCCCTACTGATCGACCTGTTCCTTCTTTTACGCCTTTTCTGATTCGTTCCAAAGGTTCTTTTCTTCCCCAATTTGCCAGGCAGTCAGCGGGTTTATTGCCCTCTCTTCTTACATGCGAAGTGATCTTGTAATCAATTCCTGTCAACATTTCCTCTATCTCTCGGACTATGCTTGCACTTCTCTAGCTTTTTACTACCTTCTCCCATTTCTTTCCTTGGATTAATTTCCTTATCGTATCAATAACCAAGGTGGAATCTCCTTCAATTTCTATCTTCCTATAACCATTTCTTCTGGCAATTTTAAGGCCCTGATATACAGCCGTAAATTCTGCCTCGTTATTGGTCATTGTTCCTCCATGTTCAGCATAGATCCACTCAGTTTCCCCTTGTCCATTTCCGAATATTCCGCCAAAACCCGTTGGTCCAGGATTCCCTTTAGCAGCTCCATCGAAATTGAGCTTAATAAACCCTTCTGGAGGCTTTCGATAAACTGCATGACTTTGATTTTCTATTGATTGGTTCTGCTTTGTTTTTTGATGGTAGATCATCCCCTGTTCTACATTCAGCTTATTTAAAATCTCTATTTCAGCTTCTGATGTTTTCCAATCCTCATCTGCCCAATTCTCCGCTAGGATTGACTCTTTAATTTTTCTTAGCGATCTCTTCCATACTTCCTCCGGACCTGAGGACTTCCCTTTAAATATTCATTTATTTCGTTCCTTCCATAGATTCCAAACATTGAAGCCTGCTGTTATGCTCCACGCCCTTCTAACTATTTTGCTTTGAAAATTTCCTTCTCCCCAGTCGCTTAGGGTTTGCATTATGTCATGCAGGTTTCTTTCTGTTGTCGAGAATAGATTTTTCGTTTGTTCCCGCTGGAATTGGGCCACGCTGCATCCATTAAGCAGGTGTTCCTGATCTTCTTCATCTGAATAACAGAGACAACATCTTGCTGGGCAGGAGAAGCCTCTTTTTTGAATTATGTCCCATGTTAAAATCCGCTTTCTTCCTACCAGCCATGCAAACAATTTAATCTTCGGCCACCATTTTGTTCTCCATATCCTTTTCCACTTTTGTTCTTCCTCCCCCTGATCTTGCTGGGTTTTAACTTTGTAAGCTTCATTTATGGAAAATATCCCTTTCGTTTCTTTGCCCCATCGGAGGATGTCTCTGCCTTCTCTCTTTTTTATCTTCCTGGAGTCTATTTCCTTTCCAAATGTTGTTTTTTGATCTTCTGTTGCATTCCTTTTCCATTCCTCCAGTGGTTTCCATTCTCGCCATTCCTCATTTCCCGGTTCTTCAGTCCAGTAATCTTTAACCGTAATGAGGTTCCTATCCAAACCTGTTCTGTAGATTTCTTGCATACCTTGTAGGTTCAACATTTTCTCCCTTTGCTGTCAGGCTTCATCCCAAAATCTCGCAATCTGACCTCCTCTTATTTCCCAAAATATATGTCTGTCAATTAAGTCCCTGCTTTGAATGGATAGGTTCCATATATCTGATCCCTGAGGCATATCTTGTTCCCTTAGAATTTCTTCAGGGGTGAGAGGCATATTATATTTTGTAGTCCATATTTCTTTCCATAGATCCGGCCCCCCTTGTATCCATCTCCATCTTAATTTGGCAGCGAGTACTTGATTTAAAGTCCATGGGTCTCTGAGGCCTAAGCCACCTTTTTCCTTTGGTCTGGTTAGACTGTTCCATGAATAGAGGGCCCACTTCTTTTGTTGCTTCTGTCCCCCCCATAGAAATTTTCTGTAAATCTCTACAAGTTTATTAAAAATTCCCTTAGGGGCAGCCATCACGGATCATGGATATATCGGAATTGCCTGTATAGTGGCTTTGAGCAGCACTACCCTTGCTGCCAAGTTCAGAGCATGAAAAGTCCAGTTTTCCAACCTTTTCATGATCTTCTCAAGGATATTCTTCCAATTTCCTATTTTTAGGGTAGATGAGTCTAACATAGTTCCTAAATATTTGGTAGGGAGATCCTCTTTCCGATATCTCAGGACCCTGGTTAGATGATTCTTAATAGGTTCCACGGTGTTAAAGAAAAAAGTTATGGATTTCTCATTATTAACCTCCATCCCTGAGCCTTCCATAAATATCTCTAGAATTTTCTTTATCCTTTTCACTTATTTCAAGGTTGCTTTGCAATATATCATTATGTCGTCCACAAACTGTTGGTGGGTGACTGTGGTTTGATTTCCCCATAATCTGAGGCCTTGTATTTTCCTTTCTCTTAATTCTTTTTAAAATATCTGCCTAATCCTTCTGCTGCTATTATGAAGAGAAAGGGGGATAAGGGGTCCCCTTGTCTGAGGCCTCTTGTTGCATTGAATGTTGTTGTTGGCACTCCATTCAACAGAATAGAGAAATTCGGAGTAGAGATCATGCTCAGGATCCAATTCACCCACCTATCACAGAATCCAAAATCTTTAAGGATCATTTCTAGGTACTTCCAACTTAGCCTATCATAGGCTTTTGAGAGGTCTAGTTTAATCAGCATGCCTTTTTCAGTTTTCGTTTTCAACGTGTGGATTACTTCCTGAGCCACCACTAGCCCATCCAAAATCTGCCTTCCTTCAACAAACCCAGTTTGCTCTGGGGAAATAATACTTGGCAGGATCAATTTTAATCTCTGAGCTACTACCGATGCCACTATCTTGTAGATGACGTTACAAAGGGCTATGGAGCGAAAGCCTTCAGCTTGATCTGCCTGATTAGTTTTAGGAATAAAGGTCAGAAGGGTTGAGTTTATTCCTGGCCATATTCTTTGATTTATTCTGGCCTCCTCTACAACTTCCAGAACTTCTGCTGCAAGAAAATGCCACCCAGCTTGGAAGAATTCTCCTGTATACCCATCCGGCCCAGGAGCTTTGTTCCTTTTCATGTTTCTGACAATATCCTCCACTTCTTCCATCATAATTTTCCTCATGAGTGCTAGATTTTGATCTCTTGTCACTACATTTGGAATTTCCCTGCTTATCTTTGCTATGGCATCTGATCTGTTAGCTTGTGGTTCCCTCAGTATGTTTTTGAAGTGATTGACCAACACTTTTTCAATTTCTTCGTGGTGTAGAACTCTTTGACCTTCTTGGTTTTTTATTGAGAATATTCTGTTTCTTTGTCGATGTTGTACCATTGCTTTATGGAAAAACTTAGTATTCCTCTCTCCCTCTCTAAGCCACTGAACCCTTGATTTCTGTTTCCATAAAATCTCTTCTTGTTTCCTTCTTTCTTCTAGCTGGTTCAATATCATACCTTCTTCTTTTGTTCTCTCCTCCTGTATGCCTTCTAAGATGTCTATCTACTGAAGCTCTTCCATTCTTTGTTCTAGTCTCTTTTTTTCTTCTATAATGTTACCAAATTCTTCTTTATTCCATTTCTTTATCTTATTCTTCATTTCCTTCAGTTTGAGTTGAAAGGTGTGCATCTTATTTTTTCCTCTTTGATCACTCGTCCTCCACCATTCTTCTAGCTTCCCCATCAGTCCTTCATTTCTTAGCCAAAAGGCTTCGAATCTGAAGGGTTTGTTGGGAGGCCTTTGTTTTAAGTCTATTTCTAATTTAATCGGCCAATGGTCCGATCCTACTACTGGGAGGATGGTGGCTTCTATGAATACATCCTTCATCATTATTTGTTCTGAGATTAAGAATCTATCAAGGCGAGAAGCTATTTGGTTAGCTCCTCCTCTTCGATTATTCCACGTATGATTTCCATTGATGGTTTGAATATCGATCAATTTATTTTCCCTTATGAGATCTCCAAACTGCTCCATTGCCTTATCCATTCTCCTTGTTCCTTCTCTTTTTTCGCCTGAGGCTTTAATCAGATTAAAATCCCCTCCTACGATCCACTGTTTTCCTGGTATTAGGCATCTCAAAGCTTTTAGATTTTGCAAAAAGTTTTCCTTTTCGCTCTGAATATGCGGTCCATACACCCCTGTTATAATAACCTCCTCCGTCGTTCCTACTATGCTTGTTGTTCATGTTAAAATTCTTGGAAAGCTCATCCAATCACTGAATTGTATTTCCTCTGGATTCCAAATAATTACCAGACCTCCTGCGCTTCCGATCGCATCCTGTCCCATCATTTCATATCTATTCCTGTTTCTATTCAAAATTTCTCTCATTTTCACAGTACTTATTTTTGTTTCTTGTACTATCATTATACTGAGTTTTTCTTTTTTCAATCTCTCATTCAAATACCTTTGTTTGCCTCTGCTGTTGAGGCCTCTTATGTTCCAGCTTGTAATAATCATCTTAACAGTTTTGGGGGGGATTGGAATACCTCTGAGAGAGGTATCACTCTTCCTGAGTTGACAAGCATCTCACCCACTTCTTGTATCATTTCACTCATTGTTCTTCTCCCTCTTTTTTTACCTCCCTTGCCAGTGTTGCCCGCTCCTATGCTTTGCGTTTCCCGTTTCTCCGTTTTTTGACTTTCCTGTTTCTCCGTTTTTTGAAATGCTTCTTTGTATCTCTGTTTTTGTTCTTCCGGGATGAATCTTTCATCAAGCCTTTTCCATTCCTATAGAAGTTTCGCCATTACTTGTTCTTCTTCTTCTCCTTTTGTTTTCTGTGAGTCTATCTCCATTTCTCCTTGATCCTCTTGGGTTTCACTTAGGATTTCTACCCCCTGGTCATTATTTGTGTTATCTGTCTCTTTTTTTGTATTTTAATTTATTACCTCCATTCCTTCTATTTCTTCTTCCTCGCTTGCCTCTGTCTCCAAACCTTCTTCCTGTAGGACTTTAAACTTGTTTAGTGATTCTGTTTTCTGAGTTTCTTTTTGTTTACCCATCGGCATCTTTTTACTTCCTCTTCTTCTCCTTCTTTGAACTTCTCTGAAGTCCTCTTCTTCTTCCCCTGTTTTCCTTGTTGCATTTCTCCTTTTTTTTCTACTTCCCATTCCTTTTCAGCTAGCGTAATGGGGCATTCCCGAAATAAATGGCCATATTCATGGCATCTTCTGCAGCGAAATGGGATATGTTTGTAGTCTATTGGTTGATGCCATATCTCATCATGATATTCCAGTTCTATAGTATCTGGAAGAGGCTCTGTGATGTTCATGTATGCGCATATTCTAGCATATGTGGTGTATTTTCCTCTCTTTGTTGATTCTGCCACTTTAACAAAGGAACCTATTGAATTTCCAATGCCTTTAAGGATCTCTGGCTCCCAGAATTCTGATGGTAGGCCAAAGAGTCTTATCCATATCGGAGCAGCTAACATCCTCTCCTTATCTGGGTTGTAGCAATCTACCCATTCTCTCATGAACAGACCAGCGTTGTTCATGAAATAGGGTCCTTCCTCAAAGATTCATACCCTATCTTCTAGATTGGAAAATATGATAGTGAAAAACCCCTTTGCTCCCAACTTGACTTCCACATGTCCTTTTGGTTTCCACCTCTGATGGATCCATCTCATAAGATCCTTCTCAGTTGGCCAATATCCTATGAACTTACAGATCAAAGCATAATCTCTCATGTGGCTTCTGTAATTTTCTAATCTATTAGGCGGGATTACAAACCTGGGTTTGTTCATTGACCTTGGTAGGCATTTGCTTTGAATTCCTAATCGCCTTTGCGCTCCAGCTTCTGAAGTTTCTCCTTCATTGGTTCGCTCTCCGTCACTCTGCCTTTCCTTCCTTGTTTCCCCTGTTATTACCGCTTTGAAGGAGGGGATCTCTCCCCTCCCTTGCTCCATCCCCATCACTTCCAGTCAGCACCCGCAATCTGGTTATCGATTTGTTGATCTCCAGTGAGAAATGATTTAGAGAGGTCCGCTCTTCTGAGCTTGCCCTGATGCTCAGGACCCTCCCTACCCTGCGTGCCTCCTTTCCTTGTCTGAAACCTATCGTGCAGATCTGCTATTGGGCATCCGGACCTTCGACGAAACCCTAGCTCCTCCAATCGTTCGCATCCCAGACCGAAGGTAATTTTTCGATTGGGTGAATCATTTTTAGAAAGCATGGAAACTAGCAATTTTTTTTTGGAAAAAACATGGAAAATTATCCCATCTGTGAAAATTAGCCCCTAAACTTTCCCCTATTTTGAACTTCTTAAAAATTTTTCTTTTTGTGTAGATGCTTGACACCTTTTCAACTCCACAAGATTGAAATTATACAATGTGTGGTTGTATGTATGTTCTAATGTATTGTCTTTCTTTAGTTGCATTATAATTAGATGTTACAAAGGAGACTCATGGCCCCATATCTACAAAATACTTATGTATGTAGTTTCTTGTCAAACAAATAAATTATTTTCTAAAATCAAACTTCTTAATCTCTGGAAATTGAAACAAATCATGGTATCTTACTCATGCAATTTTATTACCTCTAATACAATTACTTGATTTTTTCTCTTTAGAGAAAAAAATAACAACATAAATTAGTTCTGAAATGGAGTGTCAGCACAAGGGATTAAGACTATTCCCACATGATGATAAAAGGTTTTGGATAGTCATGGACTATAGTGAAAAAATGGTTGATGGTGCTCGCATGGTGATTACATAAAATTTTATGGATAAACATAAGTTTTGATTCTATATCCAATAAATACCTATATTTATATTTTTATTAAGCTTATGAAAAACTAACTTGAAAATGAAAAACTAATCAGAGATTTTTCAAAACTAACTAGAAAATTTAACAAAGTAATTTTATTTATTTCCATCCAACACTATTCACCTATGGGGTTAACATCAATATCTTAAATTCTATTAGTTAAAAATAATCCCCTTTTTCTTTTCCTTTTATGATTTTTTCTTGTCCACCTAAAATTCTCCCTTATCCATCTTCATAATAGTTTTATTCCTTATCCATAGCAAAATATTTAGTTTTATACCAATTGTTATGTAAGTATAAATGTGGTATTGAATGCAATTCGTCTATATCAATTAGACAAAGGAGCCTTCCATTGACTCTTCTCCCCAAATTGTGTGAGGAATGATGCGATGATGGAAGGGTGAGGAAAAGTAAGGAAATTCTATAATTGTCCTCATAATGCTCTTCCATAGCCGAGCATGCCCCTCGAATGATAAGTTATTGCTTCTTGCCTTTTGAATTTAAAGATTATGAAATCCCTTTAAAATGTTGGTGGAATGTGATTCAAATATTTGAGATGTCAGTGTTTTCAATATTTTGGTAGCAAATGATGGTTATAAATTTGTCTTTCATAATAAAGATAATCCTCATTTATAGTTTTTATAATTATTTATATATAATTTTGTGTTCGAAATATATTATTATTATATTTTATATTGATTTATATATATATATATATATTAAAATATTTTATAATTATTATAATTTTAATTAATTTTAAATACTTTCTATTTTATGTTTTAATAGAAAGATTTACAGTTATTATATTTTTGTGATAAATGATTGTTACATGTTTTTGTTTTTTAATTGTGTTTAAGGATAATAATTTTATATATTTTTTTGTTTTTTTATTATGTTTTTAGGTAACAATTTTATGTATTTTTTGTTTCATTATAAAGTGTCTAGTTGAAGTTTTCATGTAAAAGCATTTCTTCAAAGTCAATGTGATTTTAAAAGGTTGTAAAAGACACTAGTTTTTTTTAATTTAATTGATGAAGATAGGATTAGCTCAAAAACTGAGAGCTTTATTTCTTATCAGTGTGTAATTCACCATTTCAAGTGATTTGGTTAGGAATTTAGATAATTTAATTTAGATTAGATATTTTCTTTAAATGAATGTTTTGATCCACCTTTAGTGGATTATAGTCAAACCATAATATTGTATATAGACAAGGTCTATAACAAGTAAGATAAGATCAAAGAGTGTGTGTGATAATATCAAAGAGTATGTGAGATAAGAGAGAGTGGTGTAAGTGTATGAAGACGTCCAAGGGGACTAGAGGGGTGGAAATGCAATAACACTGCAAATTGTAATCCTCTACCATATTAGGTTTCACACCAACCTCAACATTTTGTAAATTCCTTTGTATTTATTTTTGGCCAATAGTGATACCCTAATGCCCACCATTGTTAACTAATGAAAACTCCCAACATAAGATTTTCCAATAGATAATATTATCTTAATCGAATTAATATCATAAATCGAAGTACCACTATATTGGAGGTTTATTGAAGTTTTGTTAAACATTGATACCTTAATATATGTTTGTCATGGATATCCCGAGGGAGTTCACCTCCCGGTGTTGTCAAGTGACGTAAATTTGTTTAGTGACATTAGTTAATGGGGAATTACATCGGACCCATATAAATTGGGTTTTGTCTTAAAACCCCAAATCAATGATATGATTATACGATAAAGTGCTTGGGCATGATACTTGGTTCTTGGTGCTTGTTCGGTGTAGCACTTGGTGTTGAGGCCTTAAGATTCGATGGAGCTTTTGATTGTAGTGTTAAGAACATAGTGGATATAACTCATGGACCAATATGATTGGCCCTTGGTGCTAATTCTATAAATCTTGGAAATGTAACCTGGGTTATAAGGTTGGGCTGGTATTTAAAGCAATCGAATAGTGCTTGAATCAGGAACTAGCTCTTGATCAGTTACATATTAAAGAAGGAACTTAACAACAACTAGGTATTCAAAGAGGCTGAAACACATTAGTGAAAGCTCAAAGTGGATGTACTTGGCATCAAAGTAGTATCAAAGCAAAAATATCTTTAGGAGATAATTAAGCTCTAAAGGAGAGGGCAAAAATAGAAGGACATTTTAGAAGGAATAATATGGAAAAAAAAACAACAACAAGAAGTTGTTGTAGATAGCAAAAAGGGGAATTAGAGATCATTACGGAAACACTAGAGCAAATGTATTAACAGGGTTAGTAGTGGATCAACACAAGAATCCAAAAGAAGAATTCAAGATTGGAGATTAGAGTAGGAATGCTCTTGACTTTTGTGAAGTTATCGGACATATTAAAAGAAGACACTAGCATATTGTCAAGAAAATATTTAGGAAGGAGGACTAAGAATAGAGATTGAAGATATTGAGTTAACGGATTTATCTTTAGTTGATCCAATTGTATTACATGAATATGAGCATATGTTGAAAAAATATGACAAAGTATTTATCTCTGCAATAATGATAGATTATTTGATGAAGAAATAGAAGATATGCAAATAAAAGTTGCAACAAATAAGTCTTAAGAAGGACATAGTTCCAGCTAAAGGAAATTGTTGGGTAGAAGAGAACACATAAGGTCTTGAAGGTGTAGGTTAGTAGGATCTTGCAAGTAAATATGACTTTTTATAGTGTGATAGAGTATGTTTTTGTGTAGGTAATAGCAGAGAAAGAAGAGAAAAATGTGGCAGAGACTATTAACACAAAAGTTGTAACAACTTCCAACTAAGGTTGGGTAGATGTTGTTGAGGAATGAAAGTAACCTCTCAATAGAAGTGAGTAGAGTACAGAAGCCTAAGAGGAGAAGAGGAATCTTAAGAGTTTCTAGGGGAAGGAATTGGGTACCGAAAGACCAAGTTTAGGAGAGAACCTTGGTAAGGTATTATGTAGTAAGGTGTAAAAGACTTGTTGTTGTAAAGGCTTATTTGCAGCTCACAGTTGAGCATGAATAAGTTCATAAATAAAGAGGTGGATATGACTAAATATACTCAGGTAAAGAGTCTATGAGAAATCCACAACAACATGAGGGAAGATTCCTAAGAAATTGGAAGAAAGAAGATGAGTGACAAGAAATGGGACAAAGAGAATGTTGAGTTAAAGGAACGAACTTAGTGTGATGATGATGTTATTATGAGAGAGAATTGCAAAAGAATTAGGATGTGGATTGAGGCTAACGAAGAAGTTCAAGTGGCCTATTATGCAGTTGAAGTTGAGGAAAGTTCAATCTAGAAAATGATCCTTGGGAGTAGGACAAATAGTTCATTTTTTTAAAACCAAAATAGGGAACAATACTTGGAAAGGATGACAAGGGAGATGGAGTACAAGATGAGAGGCTTGAAGTGTACTTCAAGAACATAATAAAGCATCAAGAGAGGTTGTTAAAGTTGTCAATAGAGACAAAAGAGTCTCATGGTTTTGGAACTAAAATTTTGTGTGTGTATGCAGGTTATGAAGATGGACAAGCTCAAAAGCTATCATGAAGGAATAGAAGAGGATATACCAAGAGAGATTCAGAGATAGAAGGAAGTACACGGGGACGTAAAAAAGTACTCCTATTGACATATCCAATGGGAATTTGGGTCATATGGCTTGACAACAAAGAGTCTGTAGTAAAGGATATGACATATTTTGAGAAAGAATTGATATCTTTAGAAGAGTTGCAACAAATACTAGGATTGAAGAAGGTTACACAACAATTGTAGACACAAAACATCCAAAAATGTATAATAGTATTGGTATAGCTGGAAAAGTTGGAAACAAATAGGTGAATTCATAGGAGGAAGACAAAAAGAAACCTTACGAAGTACACGAAAGGATAAATTTACTAGAAGAGAACTCATCTAAAGGTAAAATGGATGGAAGCATGCAAGGAAGGACATTCAAAAGAAGAATTCAAAATTAAGACAACATTTCGAGCAAAAGAAAGACAAGAAAATTTTCCAATTATATGCAATATGAATAAGGTTTTGAACAAAACGAATACCATGACAAAAACAATATGTCGTTTCTATAGCTACAAAATAAGAACCAAGGGGATGTTTTGGAAGGAATTAAAGAGAAGATAGATATTAAATTTAGTATGAGTTTAGATTTTAATATTTCAAATATTGAATGTATAAAGGAGATGGAAGATTACATTAATATGGTAAATGGCAAGGAAGACCCTCTACAAAATGAGGGACATGTTATTTTTGGAAAAATCTGTTTTTTGTGCAATTGTAGACAAGATTGGGAATTTTGAAGATGAAAGCGGTCAATCTTCCTTACAGGAACAAAAAGATGGGAGAAGGAAACTAGGTGGCTTAAATATTTGGGTAGAGAAAAAGAGAGTTCTTATAACTCTTACATAGGGAATTGTCAATGCAATAGTAAAGGAAAAGATGCCCAATGTGCATGGTCATATAGAAGATGAATACCCTCAAAAGATGAGGATTACAGAAGATGTGGCATTACAGAAAATTGGAGTAAGAAATATGAACGTATTCTCTCATCTACATAGAAGAAAAGAGGACATCAAGGAATTTTCTACAATGGAAACAAAAATGTGGAAGATACAATTGAATACAACATGAATATAAAGTTCAATCAAAAGATTACAGAAGATCAAGAAAAAAAAATATGCAAGAGAGAGATAACACGGAGAAAAGAGTAATCCTAGAAGTATGAATGAGCAATTGTTTGTTCTCATATCAAGTAAGGAATTAATTGATTTTGAAGCTGGGAAAATTCCATTGAAAATAGTGGAAAAATGAAAAATGGAAGCAACAAAAGGAGGTATATGTTTTATGCCTATATAGATATAGAAGAGATAGAAAAATTTTCATGGGTTCTCAAGATCAACAATTCAATGAGTGATGGATTGATGAACATGATGAACTAAAGGAAGAATCTTGGATATAAAAGATGAGACTAATTATGGAATCAAGAATTAGAATGTATAGAAAGTACAAGGCAAGAGCTGGTAAAATATATATGGAGAAAGAAGTGCTTGGAGGCATTGGTAAGACACCTCTGTGACAACAGAGTATATTGTGGGCTAAAGATGTTGGTAAAAGATGCAAGCGTTGAAGATATGACAACATCCATGCAAAGAATTTATACAAAAATAAAGTACCAAATGAAAAAGAGTAGTAATAATATACACTAGCAACAAGTCCAAGTAAAAAGGTAGAAGTTACTAGAAACAATTTCCAACTGGAAATTCAGCATCAAAGTACAATATACAGTGAGTAGTTATGGCAGAAAAATAAGTGGACAACCAAAAAGTAAAGTATGGAATCCAAGAGGGAGAAAAACTGCAGTGTATGCACTTGTAAATGAAAAATGTTAGACAATAGGATGGGAGCTACAACTAGTTAACTATACTAGAAGTAGTTGGAAGACTTATGAATGAGAATCCATGATTTTTTTAAACCCTAGGAGTCTGATGCAAGAACATCTCTTCAAATTCAATGAGACCTTTAGTTCTTAAAAATTTCCTAAAGGGAGTGGATTCTCTTAAATTAATTTAATTTATGAAGATACGATTAGCTTAATAAATGAGGGATTTATTTCCCATCAACATGTAATCCACCATTTTAAGTGATTTGGTTAGGAAGTTAGAGATTTGAGGTTAGATGGGATATTTTATATAAATGAATGACTTGATCCACCTTTAGTGGATCATAGTCTAACCATCATATTGTATATAGACAAGTTCTATTACAAGTAAGATCAAAGGACATGTGTTAGATAGGAGAAACTAGTGAAAGTGTGTGAAGAGGTTCAAGAGGACCAAAGGAGTGACAATGTAATAACACTACAATTTGTAATCATCCACCCTTTGTATCAACTAATGAATAAAATATATAAGTTTTGTTGTAATTCTTGGATGAAGGACAAACTAGTGTATTTGTGTTTGGTTTAATTTCATTGAATAACCATTATTGTGTTGACTGATCAAGTGGATTGGATTTCTTTTCATTTGTAGGAGAGATTCACAAGTGACGTTGTTAACAAGTCATGGTTCTGAGTGAGGTTCCAAATTTGGGTATTCACATGGGGTCCATTCGTTGGTGGCAAAGTCCATTTGTAAAAGGTTCCCACATGGGGTTATACACATATTAAGGAAAATCCATAATACAAAAAGATCATGATTTTCTTGAGCTCTAGTGGTGCTTCTGTTAGTTAAAAAGGATTCATAACACAAATATCATCATCGTTTGCCATTCATTCTACTGGAGTTTGACTTTTTAGTTAAAAGGTTCCATGCTACCAGGTTCTACTCTAGCCTCGGGGTTTTGCAACAAATTCCTTTATATTTGTTTTTGGTCGATAGCTAATATCTTAATGCCTACCACCGTCAACTTATAGAATATCTCTACGTAAAATTTTCTAATAAATAATATTTCATTAATCAACTTTTGAAAGTTTTCCGATAATACCTTGAAAGTTGAAAAAATAAAATTGAAAAATTGGGACGAGAGACAAGCTGATAGAGTTCTGATCTAGCTGGTTACAATGGAGGGGCGAGGAGGAGGCAGTTCAAATCCCTCCTACAGTCAAGTAGTCGCGGACAGAAGCAAGGGAGTTGGTTCCCATCGTTTCAAGAAACTAGTGGAAGTGGTAATAGAGATTACGAATAATGAAAAATTGGAAACAATTGGACCACAAGAACAGGAAGAGAACCATGAGGAACAAAGTAAGGAGAAGAGGATAAAGGGTAGCAGTCAGAAAGTTTCTCCCATGAAAATATCAGGGGCATGTAAACCCAAGGCAACCACTATTCCTCGATTCGTTTTAAGTGACCCAGTGCTGCAGGTACTGAGAGAACACATGAAAGAATATGTTGTTATTTGTAAATTCATGGGGATCTAGCCAACGGATAAGGATTTGCAAGAATGGATAAGGAACAACTGGAAACCAAAGGGGAAAATTAACCTTCACCTTAGGTCCAAGGGTTTCTTCACAGTGGTGCTCACAAGCCTAGAGGACAAAGACAGAGTGTTCGAATGAGGACCCTAATTTTACGCGTCTGTAGACCTTTACATGAGACCATGGGTAATGAACTTTGTCCTAGAACAAGAGACTTTCACCTCGGTACTGGTATGGATAAGACTCTACTCCATTCCTTTAAATTATTGGCTGCCAGAATCTCTAAAGGCTATTGGTAACAAGCTATGGCATTTTATAAAAATATCATATACTACTTTAAGAGGCAAATACACTTCCTTTGCCCAGATATGTGTGGAAATGGACATATCTGGGGAACTTCCTGATGAAATCATTTTGGAAGTGTATGACGAGGAATGGGTGCAAATGGTAGACTATGAACACATCCCATTCAGGTGCCGTAAATTCCATGAACACGGGTGATGAGCCCCAAAATTGGTAACAATTTGGGCTCATTTGGGCTCATTTTCATTGTTTAGCCCTTGTTCAAATCCATCATTTTCTATAGTTTATGCATTATTTCTAGTATGTTTGTGTATTTGGTATGAATAAGGGAAGTTACTTTTCCTAGGTGGTTAACATGTGTCTATTTCGGGTTTTTTGACGTATTGGAGCAAAGTCAAAGCAATCATCAGCTATAAGGTAGCCAAGCCTGAAATTAGGACTTGAAGGAGGGATGTCTACAGCATTCAATGACCCTTCCTCGGGATTCTCACCTTCAGCTCCGAGCTCCAAAGACCACCGAGCCGAATCTAGAAGGCAGCCAATCAGCATTTGGAAAGGGGTTGTTTGACTCACAGTTTGACAGCCGAGTTCCACAAATTGAGGAGGCCAGCTAGGTCCCTCGTTATCTATAAATGTTGAGGCCTCAGCCTTCGTAAAAGGACTTTTGAACCTATTGTGTACTTTGTACTCCAGTGCTGCAGCAGCTCTATTTCATTCTTTTGTAGCCATTTTTGGCAAAACTGTTATGACTCTTCTTGAATAATGAGAAGCAGTTTGGTTTCCTAACAAGTCTGAGTTTTTCATAGGATCCAAAGCTCTCAGGGTTGGGCCCAACCTGAGAGCCTAGGACCTCCTTTCTGTATCATTGTGTTTCTTAACGTATCACTGTTTTTCTCTTTTATGCATTTGAACACCTTGCTGTTAAGTAGATTTTGTTATGATGTTGGGATAGATCACTGTTTATGAATGGTTTTGGTTTAGATGTTTTGGTAGAATAATAACAACAAGATCTCCAAGAAAAAGAGACAACTACACTCCTGGTTTCACCTCGGCCTTATTGGATTTGGGGCTAGAATTAAGGAAACAATGCCGCCTCACAAAAACACTAGTTTGCTGCTTATGCAATCTTTTAGTGTGCTTGTTTTAGCTGCAGAGATTAGTCATGGGTTTGGACATCTAAAATGTTTCCTTACATATATGGTGTACAAGGTTTTCTTCCCAAATAAAGTTGCTGCTCATTTATGTTGATTGATGGATAGAATAGATTAGTTTAGGATTTGATTATTTGCAGGTTTTTGTAGAATTGATCAAGGCCCACCGTGCAGGGTATCCTCCTCCTTCACCATCCTCCCAAAGCATCATCTAAGCCTCCTGTTCTGTCTCATAGCTAAGCTGCCCTTTTTCCCATCTATCCTTTGTGTCTACGAAACCTTACCTTCTTGCTCATCATTGCCTTAGTCATCTTCGAGCCAAGTCAGCCTTCCACCAAACCTCCCACCAGTCCTTAGGCCATGTTTAGACCCCTATCCTACCTCTAGATCCCCATCCATGCACCTTCCCTCACTCATCCACCTCCTAAAAACCGACTTCCAAATTTCCTGTAGAAATTCTGAAGTTTCCTGTAGAACCCCTGCAGACTTCCTGTAGAAGCTCACAAGTGAGGTTTTCTGATAGCCAAACCTTGTGAGACTCTGGGGAAGAGTGTTAGGGACCCCTTAGACCCTCTCTGAGCCTCTCCAACTACTTCCAAGCATTCCTCTTCCTTGGTCCACTCTTGCACAGTGAAGCACAGTTCAAGTATATGCATGTGAAAATCGACACTTAATCAAGAAAATACAAAAAGATACTTTCTAGAACCAAAGTAGACTAAGACATGTGCATTTTCCCTTTTTGAATTCAATGGCATCTCATTTAGCAGTCTATATTCTCATTATTGCATCAATAGAACTAGCTGGTAGAATTAGGGTTTGCTAGGGTTTGCATTCCTCTTTTGCTTTCAGTTTCTTTCCGCAAGTAGATTAGCTCCCTTTTGAGTTAGCTTTCATCCATAATTTACAAGCTTCATCTAAGAGCTTATAGAAGTTGGTTAAAGCCCTGGCGGACTTGTGCCAACTGACCAAGTGACAGCTGCGACAAGAGCTAGTACTTGTGCATAAAGCACCGTGGCTTCCAAGTTTGTTACGAACAACCAGGTTGATAAAAGTAAAGAAGGGAGTCCCAGGAGTTGCAGCATTATTGCTGCAATACTGGAGCCCACCATCTTTTTGGCGCCATTGCCGGGGAAGCGTCAGAGTATTGGTGATTGTTGCTATTCTTCTATTTTTCACTACAAACTTCTGCTAAGTAGTTTATTTCATTTCCATTCTGCAATTTCATTCCTGCAAAAGTAGAGTAGACATTTCTTGCTTTCCTAAATTAGCCTTCAAATTCCGCAATTTCAATTCTGCAAGCATAGATTAGAATTTCAATTCTACTTTCATAGATTAGCATTTCAATTCCGCATTTTCCTTTCAGTAAGATAGTTAGCTGCAGTTCAACCTATTTTAGTTTTGCAGGTACAAAAGAAAAATACAAAAGAAAGAAAAAGTCTTTCCATTTCATGCCTCGTAGGAACAGAGATAAGACCGGCAAATTCTTACCCAACACCCCCACCACATCACTGAGTCAACTTTCTCTCTTCTCTGGTGACAGTGAGCCAGAAGAACCTATAGGTGAACCTCCTAAGATATACGAAGATCCTATAGCGGAAGAAGAGTTAGAAACCATTCCGTCTACAGCCATGGCTGAAAACGGAAATGGGAGAAGAGAAGATGAGATAATAGAGGGTGCCTTTCCCATTCAAGAGACCAATGGAGACATGAAGATGAAAAACATAAGTCCCTCTGCGCTACCTCATTTCCATGGTCTGACTTCTGAGGACCCTGATACCTTCTTGTTTGAGTTTGTTGTCCTTTGTAGAACTTATGACTATGCTGAGGATGAGCAAAAGTTGAAACTCTTTCCCTCTACCCTCAAGGATGCAACATTACGCTGGTTCATGGGGTTACCTGGAAACAGTGTCACCACTTGGGCTCAAATGCAACAAGCCTTCAACACCAAGTACAAAGACTACTGTAGGTCCAAAGAAACTAAGGGGGAAATCTTTCGGATGACCATGGGCAGTGACGAATCTTTGGAAGACTATGAGGAGAGGTTCCAACTCAGTTACAAACGAGTCAGGTGCACACTTGACCCGGAATCTCTGAAGTTGGTTCTGCTCCGAGGAGTCCCTGAAGACCTTTTTGACACCCTTAACCTGCTGGCTGGAGGAGATATCTACCAACTACCTTATGAGGACATAAAGACCGTGTTTAGAAACCATTCTAGGGCAGCGCGGAAGAAAGGTAGGGGGAGTCATCTCTCAGCTAACACCTCCCTCTCCAAGCATGAGTTCGCTAACCAGATGGAATATCTTAAGAGCGAAATGAGACAGACCATTGCCATGCAACTTGATACCTTCAAAATTCAGCAAAAGAAAGAAGAGGCTGAGAGGGCCTTGGCCATTTTTTGTCCTAGATGCACAAGGAAACACCCCAAGAATGAGTGCCCACTACACTCAGTAGAGGTATGTTTCGTGTGTGAGGAAGACCATCCCACCAACCAATGCCCTACCTTGCCTGGATTTAAAGCCATGTACCTAGGGACCGAGGTGGCTACTGAACCTCTCTACTTCCTCAATCAAAGGAGGCCTCATGGACCCAGGCCTTATCAGCAGGGAATGCAAGGGACATCCCAAGCTTACTACCACCCCAACCAACCTGCCCATATGCCTTCTTGGGGCCCCCCTGCTCATCCTTCATGGGCCACACCTCCTCCATGGTCTTATCCATCTCCATACGAAAATCAACCGCCCTCTCACTCGTTTCACTCTCATGCCCAGCCACAACCTCAGTGGAATGCACCTCAACCGGGGTGGAGGCCCCAATACAACACTCCTCTCGCCATTCTGCCTGCACCACCAACTCAATCCCAACCATTACCTCCTGCTCCTCCAAGACAACCCTAGATGCCTGCTCAACCGAACCCGAACCCCAACAACAGACAAGCCCAACAGGTATATAATGGGGAAACATCATGCCCTACCTATGTTGTGGAGATCCAGGAGATCAACCTGCGATCTGGGAAAGTCCTTCCAGAGCGCCAACCTCATCCCTTAGAGGAGGAGGAAGAGAAACAGGAAAGTGAACCCCAAGCCATTCCACCCTTTCCTGAGCAACTCACAGCAACCACACAACCCAACCCAGAGGAGGACGAGCTTCTAGGAGAACTTAAGTAGTTGTGTGTGAAAATTCCACTTCTCCAGGCCATCAAAGATGTACCAATTTACAACAAATTGATTAAACAGAAGTGTTTCAGGCACCCAGGCAGGCGAAAGAAAGATGCCTCGACCATCAATGTCATAGGAAAACTGTCCGACCTCATGTTGGGGCAAGTAATCTGTCCAAAGTATTTGGACCCTGGGAGTCCTGTAGTTGATGCCCACATCAATGGCACCATCATACCCCACACTCTGATTGATCTAGGGGTTGCCATCAATGTGATGACCAAGGACACCATGCTTAAGCTCAATCTTCAGAGTTCCCTAAGAAAGACTTCGACAATGTTGCAATTGGCAGATCGCTCCACCGTGACTCCCGAAGGGACTGTGGACGATGTCTTGGTCTCTGTAGACTCATGGGAATACCCTGTGGAATTTTTGGTCCTCCAGCCTAAGGCAAAACTCATAGGTTATCCTCTCATTTTGGGAAGGCTTTGGCTGGCCACTGCAGATGCTTATATCAGCTGTCGAGCGGGAAGCATGACCATCAAAAATGGGACTATGTCCAAGTAGCTGGTCCTATACCCTCCTGCCCAACCTTCGATAGAACATGACTTACCCCTCTGGTTGGAAGAAGGAGAAGAGGATGAGGTCTACTTTGCATCATTATGCACAGTAGAGGCCGCCAAGGGAGGTCCTCCAACCGAGGATGATTTGATCAAAAACTTAATCCAAAATCCACCCCCTAGTGAGCTATCCTTGGAAGAGTTGGTGGAAGACACCCAGGTCAATGCCTTAGTAGACCTAAGTGCCACTAATCCGACCAAAACTAGAGTTAAAAATGTGGAGTTTGGCCTTGAGAAAACCTTGAAGATAAGCTCCTCTCTCTCTCCCTCTCAGGAAAAGGAGTTGTGCAGTCTCCTAACCCGCCATTTAAGGGCCTTTGCTTGGAGCTACAAGGAAATGAAGGGAATCTGTCCCTCAGTCTGCACTCATCATATTTACATCAAGGAGGACTGTAAACCAGCTAGGCAACCCTAGAGGAGGATGAACCCAACCCTTAAGGACATTGTTAAAGAAGAGGTGCAAAAACTGTTGGATGCAGGATTCATCTACCGCATCTCGGATAGCGAATGGGTTTCCCCTCTAGTGTTGGTGCCCAAGAAAAATGGGAAATGGAGAATTTGTGTGGACTACAGGGAGTTGAACAAAGCCACCAAGAAAGAACACTTCCCTTTACCTTTCATAGATCAAGTGTTGGATGGTCTGGTAGGAAAGAGATTTTTCTCCTTCCTAGATGGGTTCAGTGGGTACAACCAGATTCAAATCAGCCTCGAAGACTAGGATAAGACCACTCTCACATGTCCATGGGGTAACTTTGCTTGCCGTGTCCTACCCTTTGGGCTATGTAATGACCCTACCACGTTCCAGAGGGCTGTGTTAAGCATCTTTGCAGAGTTGGTCCATGATTCGGTAGAAATTTATATAGATGACTTTACTCCTTACGGGTCTAGCTTCTAGGAAGCCTTGTCCAACCTGGGAAAAGTTTTGAGTAAGTGCATTGAGATGAATTTGTCCCTCAGTCTGGAGAAATGTGAGTTCCTGATGACTGAAGGGACTATGTTAGGCCATAGCATCTCTCCCCAAGGGTTACAGGTGGATCCCACCTCCTCAGAAGGTGAGAGATGTCCGGAGTTTCTTAGGCTTAGCAGGATATTACCGTAGATTCATTAAAGACTTTAGTAAGTTGGCCTCGCCCTTGTTTGGTCTCTTAGCAAAAGATGTTGAGTTTAAATGGTCGGATGACTACCAAAAGGCTCTGAATGAATTAAAGGATAAGTTGGTGTCTGCTCCCGTTCTGAGAGGCCCGAAATAGGCCCTACCTTTCCACATCCACACGGATGCCTCGAACAAAGCCATAGTGGCAGCCCTAGGACAACTTGAAGAGAAACTCCCATATGCTATATACTTTGTCAGTAAAAACTTATCCAAGGCAGAAATTAATTACATGGTAACTAAGAAAGAGTTCCTAGTTGTGGTCCATGCCCTGAACAAGTTCCGACACTATATCAGTGGATATCAAACATTTGTACATACTGACCATGATGCAATCCGATATTTAATGAATAAGCCTGATGTGAATGCTCGTATTATTAGATGGTTACTTTTATTGCAGCAGTTTGACTTGACCATTGTTGATAAACCAGGTAGAGAAAATGTTGTTGCTGACTTCTTGTCTAGAATGGATTTGCCTGTAGGTGAAGAAGGAACCGTGGATGACCAGATGCCAAATGAGCATCTGTTTTCCATCTCCGTACTCTCCCCGTGGTTTGCTGATATAGCAAACTATCTGGTCTCAGCAGAGTTCCCTCTGCATCTATCCTCGAAGGAGAAGAGCAAGATCGTGAGAAAAAGTTCCTCATTTAGTTGGATCAAGGGAAACTTGTTCAAACTTGGCCCTGATCAGATCTTAAGATGTTGTGTAAGGGAGGAGGATGTCTTTGACATCCTCCTAACTTGTCACGATGGACCCTGTGGAGGACATTTTGCAGCCAAGAGGAATGCCTTCAAGATTCTACAGGCAGGCTACTATTGGCCCACTCTTCATGTAGATGTCAGAAGATATATCAGCCAATGTGACCGATGCCAAAGGATGGGGAAACCAACCCCAAGGGATGAAATGACTCTCCAACCGCAGGTGACTCTTGAGCCATTTGAGAAGCGGGGTATGGACTTTGTGGGCCCTATCAACCCTCCTTCAAGGCAAAGGTCTTACATCATTGTGTGCACAGATTATCTGACAAAGTGGGCAGAGACCAAAGCAATCAAAGCAGCAACAGAAGAAAAGGTGGTTGATTTCTTGAGAGAGAACATTTTCTACAAATTTGGCTACCCAAGAGAGATAGTCACGGATCAAGGAAGGCAGTTCACCTACAATTTGATTGAATATCTCCTTGCTCATCACAGAATCAAGCATAGGACTTCCACCCCATATCATCCTCAAGCGAATAAGGGAAGTCACCAACAGAGCATTAGAGGGGATCTTGACCAAGGTGGTGAGCAACAGCAGAAAGGATTGGGCAGATCGCCTGGTTGGGGCCACCTGGGCCTACAACACCACTTGGAAGACCACCACTAGTTTCACACCCTATAAGCTAGTCTATGGAAAGAGAGCTTTGCTGTCAATTGAGTTTGATTACAACACCTTGAGGATGGTAGCTCAGCTGGACCTAGACCTCAGTCATGCTCAACAAGAAAGGTTAATGCAGCTGAATGGGTTAGATGAACTTTGAATGCAGGCCCTACTCAACTTAGAAGTGACTCAACTTCAGAGGAAGGTGTGGCATGACCGACACCTCAATGACAAACAATTCTAGCCGGGAGATTGGGCGCTGCTATATGATTCCAGAAATAAGGATTTCAAGGGAAAACTGAGAACGAGGTGGCTAGGACCATATGCAGTAGAAAAGTGTAATGATAATGGCTTTGTTCTTATCCGAACTGTCGATGAAGAAGCCATTCCCATGCTTGTCAATGGACATCGACTCAAGATCTACAGGAAGCCTCTGTCAAGGCAAGAGTTCGTCAAAACTATGGAAAAATCAGTGCTGGTCATAGAGAAGGGTTCTGCCTCTGTTTTGGGCAAACCCTGAGCCTCATTTCATATTCTGGCGAAAAAAAAAAAAAAAGATCCTTGGGTGAAAACCTTTCTGAAGCGCCCAAGGCAGGTAGTTGGAGTGAAAACCTCATTGACGCGCTCTTGTTGTCTTTCAAAAAAAAAAAACAGAGAATGTGAATAAAAGATCCTGGGGTGAAAACCTTTTCAAGGCGCCCGGGGTAGGCGGTAGGGGTGAAAACCTCATTGAGCCACCCCTGCTGTCTCTTAAAAAAAAAAAAAAAAAAAGAGAGAAAAAGATGAAAAAAAGGAACAAGAAAAAACAGTTGATCTTTGAATTTTTGCAGGTACAGAACGCACCAAAGGAGGATTGTCAACTCACAGACATGGGTTCCTATCAAGCTACTAGATAGCCTCTCATGCACATCCACCATGGGCACTCATTTTTGCAAAGTTTGGGTGCAATCGGATTGTGGTTTGGCCTTCTACAGGAAGCTACAGGACTTTCTACAAGAACTTCTGTATTTCTACAGGAAACTTCCTGTAGAACGTTTGAGTGGGACAAAATCAAATACAAGGAGAAACGTGGAGCGTTAAGTCGACTAAGGGTGCATGCAACCACCCTTCTCTATCATTCCCCACTCGCTCCACCTCTTTTCACCACCACAACTCCAATCTGAGCAAGCATACCTGCACATGCAAAGAAAGCTCTGTTTTTCAAATAAGGGAAATTGGATTTCTTTTCAATTTCAGAAACAAGGTCTCCTAAGGCTCGAGCACTCACCTGTTAGGCGACCTCAGGACCTTTCACCTGTTCAATAAAAGTCTAAATATGTCAGCATGCACCCCAGGGGGAGAAACAGCTACAAGAATCCTGTAGCAGTTGATCCAGCTGGAGTACCTTCCACGAAGACAACAATAGTTCACAGGATAGATGCATGCCACATTCGCCACTAGAGGAACGGGTCTATGAGACTCCCAGCCAGCAGCAGCCAATATGGAGAAGCTCCAGC
Organism: Pinus taeda; assembly: GCA_000404065.3. Taxonomy (NCBI): domain Eukaryota; kingdom Viridiplantae; phylum Streptophyta; class Pinopsida; order Pinales; family Pinaceae; genus Pinus; species Pinus taeda. Next base: position 43,103 of record APFE030163549.1, read on the forward strand.
ACCTAACCACGGAGCAGCAGCACGCAGACTGGCATCCATCGTCTTGAACCCTGGAAGAAATCACATCCACGGTTGCACAGGTAAGTAACTAACCTTATTTCGTCCCATATCATAAACTATACTTTGAATATGCACAACTTTGGAAATGAGCAGATTGAACAAGAGGTTGGCGCTCAACTGGCCACCACAGCCCGTCAAGCGGCCTAGTAGGATCCGAACTGGATCGATTATGGAGCAAGGATGAACAATCGGCATGTGGGAAAGGTCCAATCGGGAAGAAGCGGAAGTATGACGAGATTGGCAGTGGTCACTCCATTGGGAGAATTCGGCAGTCAGGCCAACGGACAACTAGGGACAGCTCAACCCCACGCCATGGATTTCGCAGCAATTCAAAATCGGCCAGTGGATTTTTTATGACGAACTACAATCATTTCTGAAACAATCGTTTCCCAGCTGAATATGCATCCTCTTCCTCTGCAAGCGATTAAACCGAAGTCTTCTGCCTGATTCAAGCATCCTGCTGCCACTCAGACTGGTCTTGCACTACCGAAAACTTCTCTCGAAGCCAAGAACGAACTCCTACAGGAAACTGCACTACGGGAAACGCGGCATCCGCAACAGTGTGGATTGTTCATGTCGAGGTGGCGAATTTTAGAGGTAGGCCGAATTTAACCTCCTCATGCAAATAAAATTTCCTTTCAAAGGTGGTGCAATTGACGTAGAAAGGGGTAGGGAAATTCAAGTGTAATTCTGTCTGGTTTGATGTATGTGTCGCTACTAGAATCGTCGTAGTCATCTGCATGAGAACTTTCTTCACACATATATGGAAATTCCTTTTTGCCGAAGGTGATACCCTACTGAAACACTGTCAAAACTGCAATTTTTTTGTTGCTACTGCGTGTATAACGGAGACGGGCTCTGCGCTCTGGGTGGAAATTCTCGGAATCCTTCCTCTGTACATCTGAGCAGAAGAAGTCAGTAGGGCAATCGACCAAAGGTCTCTCTTTTTTTCCGCTCTAAGGAAAGAATCCGCTCAAAATTCTTAGTCCGAGAGTGCAAACACAAAATTTGATCATGCCAGGCAAGTTCATTCGTAAAGAACCATCAGACTCAAAGAAGTTATGGGAGACCCCTGAGGTGGTAGAATTGTTCTCCTGTGCACAGTGGATGTCATTTTGTGACAAGATCCAGGGGCACGATGATGAAATTACAGAAGAATTCCTCCGGTCCATGGAGTCGAAATCAAAAACATTGGCCATCGTCGATTTCAGAGGATTATCCCTCAGACTCACACCGCAACTCATCAGCAGGGTGATTGATCTACCAATGGGAATTCCGTGGGATAAGGAAGAAAGGAAGCTGGGTAAGAAGGCTAAAGAAGAATTCGTCTTGCCTGAAGAACAATTCTCAGAGGATAAAAATGGAGTGAGGAGGACTAGCCTGCAGCTGCTCTGGAGTGAATTCAACCTCCAAATTAAGAAGTATCTCACTTGCGAGGGGCAGTTTAGCATCATATATGGTTATCACTTTCAGCTTCTCACAGAGCTCGGGCACCACATGGACCTCCCCTCGGAGCAGAAATTGAGCATTCCATACTTCCTTTTCCAGTCCATGACTGAATGTGCCACCAAGCTCCGAGAAGGGACACTAGACCAGCTAGCACATCATGGGCTTATAAATCTCCTTGTGGAAGATGCACTCCACACTTTCAGCGTCCCTCTCTGATGGGATATTTTCTGGAATATGACAAAGGATGATGACATCTGAGTTTTAGCTGAGGAGCTTACTTCCTCTAGCAGTGAAGAGAAGGAGCCTACGCAGGCCGAGCAGGGCAGAGCGGACTGAGAAATTCCAGGACAGTAAGGACACCCCTAAGGCTACCTCGGCCAGGATGAAAGAAAAAGTTCCCGCAGCCAAGCAGGCTAAAACTGTGCCCTCGATTCCTACAGGAAAACAACAAAGTACCCCTACAGGAAAGCAACAAAGTGCTCCTACAGGGAAGCAACAGAGTGCTCCTACAGGAAAGAAACAAAGTGCTCCTACAGGGAAGCAACAGAGTGCTCCTACAGGGAAGCAACAAAGTGCTCCTACAGGGGAGTAGCAGAGTGGTCCTACAAGGAGGGAGCGAAGAATTCCTTCATGGAAATAGCAAGGTCCCTCCACAGGAAAATTGAAAACGGCTTCTACAGGAAGCCAGAAAGCACCCACTACAGGACTTTTTACAGGAAGTCCGAAAGAAGAACAACAGCAGGAGAAATCAGTTGAAATCCTAGCTAGGGAGGCAGCAGCTGTGTTGGCCGCCCTAAGTACTCCTCCCAAGCCAAAAGAAAAATGAAAAAGGGAGACTCCTTTGTATTTCAAAGCAAGGAGGAGTGTGAGAATTAAGACTGGCAGACCCCAGCCTCCATCCAAAGAACCTATCATTATAGTGGATGCTCCTACCACGCTAAGGGATAAGTCCCCCTCCAAAGCCTCCATCACTTATGAGAGGGGAAGCCCGAAAACATCTTCATGGAAGGATAGAGTGAAAAAAATGAGCTCACAAGCCTCTCTACAGGATGCTGAGGCCATTCTACAGGAAACTCTAGCTAGGCTCAAGAAAACTGAGCAGATGGAGGAGAAGGCAGTTGAGTCACCACCAAAGGAGGAGGGAGCAGCGGAGTCACCACCAAAGGAGGAGAAACATGATGTTATTGCGGAGCCAAGTCCACAGCCCAACTTGGACTCTTATTATAACTTTTTGGAAGCAGGCGGAATTATTCCCCAAGAGTTTACAATGCCACTGCTTTTAGCACTAGAAGAAGAACAGGTCAGAACCCACACATGGATGAGGATAGCTAAATCTAAGTGAGTAGCGGATATTGGCCCTGTAGAGGAAAGGCTCAAGGAAGCAGAAAGGGAGCTGGCAAGAGTAAGGCATGTGGAAAGCTCCCAGCAAGCCAAATTGAGAGAAGAAAATGAGTTGCTCAGGCAGCAGCTCTAGCTGCAGGAACAAGGGAAAGAAAAGGGCATGGTAGCCAAGGATCCCTCAGCAGAGCCTCAAGGAGAAGAAGAGATGCAAGTTGATCATGAGGAATTCAACTAGCAGCTACAGGAAAGGGAACTGTAGGCAGATATTGAGGTACAATCACTAAGGCAACAGGTGCAAGAAAAGGAGGCACAACTGGCCTGTATGGCTAGTTGGGCAATGGAAGCACTCCAATGTAGGCATCTGGCTAAATCTTATGGCTTGTACCTCCGGGACCAGTGGTTGCAGTTCCAAATTAATACATTGGCATAGAGGGGTATCTCTCATATCCAGAACCCCCAGCAATTCACAGATTTATGTAACACCAGTTCCTTGGAAGATAAGGCCAAGCTCTCAGAGTTTTACCTCCATAACTTCGCACTTCCAAACATCACTTCGTGGGACCCCAACACAGCAGTAGGGGATATGCAGCTGATGGCAATGACCTCATCGTTAAACCACGAAGAGAAGATAGCAGCTGAGGTTAGGAATATGATGGACGGGGAGTTACATGAACCGTTGTTGATCAGAGCAGAACCAGGGGACCCCATAACACTGATATCCGCTCACCAGCACCTAGCAACCAATTCGCAGGGATTACTGGATTACATGGATCTTCAAGCCCAGGCCATAGCACACTTTGAGGACATGGAAAGGTTACTTGGGGAAAATTGTGTTCATGTTTGCACTCGTAGGTGGAACACATTGTACCACAGCCTCAAGATTCGAGAATATCACACTCCAACTCGGATGAGGGAGGCCCTGGCATGGGTACCTCTCTACAAGAAGTCTATGCAGAACCTCCAAGCCAGTTGGATAGGCCTCAAGCTAAGTCCACCCTTGCTGTTGGGATTATTAGAGGGAGGATCAGAAGAGGAGGAGCATAAGTAGTGGGAAGAAGTGGAGAGGAAGGCTGGATTTCATGACAGTGTTGAGGACACTACTTCAGAAGCCTGGGATGTGAGAGTGGCCATCAAAGAAATGAAAGATGAGGAGCTGGACTAGTTGCTCAGGGATGAGCAAGCCTTTTAGCAGCGGGGTGATGATGAGCCCCAAATTTGTAACAATTTGGGCTCATTTGTCCTCATTTCCATTGTTCAGCCCTTGTTCAAATCCATCATTTTCTATAGTTTATGCATTATTTCTAGTATGTTTGTGTCTTTGGTATGAATAAGGGAAGTTACTTTTCCTAGACGGTTAACATGTGTCTATTTCAGGCTTTTTGACATATTGGAGCAAACCAAACCTTGTGAAACTCTGGGGAAGAGTGCTAGGGGCCCCTTAGACCCTCTCTGAGCCTCTCCAACTACTTCCAAGCATTCCTCTTCCTTGGTCCACTCCTACACAGTGAAGCACAGTTCAAGTATATGCATGTGAAAATCGACACTTATTCAAAAATACAAAAAGATAGTTCTTTCAGATTCTGCTGTAGACATAGCTTAGATACATGCATTTCATCTTCTTAGAAGTTAATGGCATCCCATTTAGTAGCTTGCATCTTCCTTCTTACATCAGTAGGACTAGCTGGTAGAATTAGGGTTTGCTAGGGTTTGCATTCCTCCTTTGCTTTCAGTTTCTTTCGGCAAGTAGATTAGCTCCCCTTCAAGTTAGCTTTCATCCATCATTTACAAGCTTCATCTAAGAGTTTATTGAAGTTGTCTAAAGCCCTGGTGGACTTGTGCCAGCTGACCAAGTGACAGCTGCAACAAGAGCCAATACTTGTGCATACAGCACCGTCGCTTCCAAGTTTGTTACGAACAACCGGGTTGATAAAAGTAAAGAGGGGAGTCCCAGGAGTTGCAGCATTATTGCTGAAATACTGGAGCCCACCACTACTTATAACAAAGAAAAGAATCCATGAATGAGAATAACATTACTAGTGAACCATTAATGATCTGGTCAATCAATGGGGTTGGATAGTTATCTTTTGGTAATTCCCTATTGAGTTCCTTTAGATGACAAAAACATGAATTGTACCCTTTTTTTGTGACAAGAATTATGTTCGAAACCTATTCAATTAATGAAAATAGACATATGAACTAAGATTTAAGTAATTTTTCAACATCTTCCTTAAGGATATCAACTTTCTCAGGGTTTATTGGGTGAAATCCTTTCTTGAGTAGATTATTTCTTTCATGCATATGGCTATCAATGATACATAACTCTTCATATGTACAAGTGAATACATATTAGAATTATATGAAAAGAGTAATATAGGTAGAAATATCATTTGGAGTGAAATTCACGACAATCATGATGTTTTATATGATCCTCGGTTTACAAGAAATATCAATGGGTATGATTTGAGAGATACTCAATACATTTTCTTTAGGTAACACATCATGTTCCATGATAGGATGATGCACCCAATTAGAATTTGAATATTCATTCCAACTAGTATATTTCAATATCTACTCTATACATATTATGAAATAATATTTTGATGTTGATAATATATAAAATATTTCAATGTGAACCTTAAATAAAACAATTATATATATATTCTTTTGTAAAAATGTAAAGAACTTCATATTAGAAAAAATGATGTACAAAATTTACACAACCATAATAATGTCAGTTATTCTGGTGGAACTAGGTTTCAGACCAACTTCCCACCATGGGAAACCAATAGGTCACTGTTTGAAATCTAGGGTCAAATAAATATCTATTCATGGGAAAATCCAAAGTTAGTAGCATACATAATCGGTGATTGTAATAAAAAAAATAGCGTGTGAGAATTTTCCTTAGGGCTAAGAATACAAGCCATTCAAAAAGATGCTTCAAACATTTTTCTTTCCTTTAGAAGTTGTTGAGCCATCAAGTGTGCTATGAGGCCAGAATTATGCTAGTGCATATTTTGTCTCCTCCTCAATGGTAAGACAACCATAAGAACTCAAAGCTTGCTATGGTTGTGCCTTATTAGCTGCTCCACTCACTTGACATTTCAGTTGCATATAATCAATAATGATTGAAGAGGAAGGGCCCAGGGGAAGCAGGTGAGATTGAAAGGGAGTTTATACCATCTTGGGAGCTAGTGTGGGAATGGTAGAGTGAGATAGGAGAGAAGGAGATGTCGAAGGAGTGGATAAGGCCCCGTAGAGATTCGTGGAGACTATTAATTCTTAGAATTAACAACCTTCCTTATGGAAGCTTCATTGGCTTGTTGTTGCTTCTATAACTGTCTGGCTAGTAAACTTTTAAGGCCCAATGCCAACCACCTACATTCCATAATTCATCAGCTTCCACGGAGGACACATTGTGTGGTATACTTTCATGAATATTTGGAATGAAGAAATTAGATTTTTTAATCAAAATCTACAACATGGGAATGATGATCACGACCACATCCATTGCCTCCATTGCTTATACATCTACTCTCTTGAACCATAGTAGCAGGTGGGAGAACGAGGAAGAGGAATTTAGAATCATTGAGGGAATTGTAGCTTTTCTTTTGGAAGGAAATAAGCGTATGATAGGGTGAGTGATGAATCATGAAAAAGTTGGGTGACAAAAGAGCCAAAGAGATTTTTAGACATAAATCATGTTTTCCATTGGCAAGTAAGTGAATGAGGCATTAGTGTTAAGTACAAGGAGGTCACATAGAGGATATGGAGCAGTCGATTAGGCATCATGAAATTGATGGATTAGCATACAGAGTGGGCATATTGAAGTCAGATGACAGACACTTTCCATGTGAATGCATGGTGATGATAAATGCATTTAAGAGAATCATCAATTGCCACTCAAATTAGCAGGAATTTTATATCAACTTAACATTTATAAAGAGAAGAAAATTGAATTTATCTTGGAGTTGACATATGGCACGAATGTGTGTGTCTGTGTGTCTATGTTCTAGTAGTATAGATAAATATCCAAATTTCAAATATATATATATATATATATATAGATATAATCACATGTTAATATACTTAATTTTTACATATATTATAAAATTAGAGAGATATCATGACTAGCAATCTCATCCTAACCTCATCCATCCATGATTATCACTTTTTCCACTAATTCCTCACCAAATTCATCATTACATAAGAACACTTCTCCAAGTTTAACTGAGCAAATCCAACCATCTCACAAACTTTGTTTTGAGCTTAGAATGAGTCCTAGCCACTCCCTTGCCTCATTTCTCTCACCATTCACCTTCCCTAAGACCTACACCACCTTCCAAATCCCTCCTCTTTCTCTCAGTCGGATCCTGTGGGAATACAGGGGATCAATAGTAGCATTAGGACATCTTGTAGGAGGCATTAGGACATCATGTAGGAGGAATTAGGACATCCTCTAGGATGACCTATAGTGGCCTGTTTTGAGGCCGAATTGTGGAAAGAGCACCAAGGAAGATAGGAGAAGACCCCTACTTTCCTCCCAAGCCATCTGACCATTCAACATCATCCCTAATCCACTTGCCACATCACCAATAGGATTTAGCATTCACATTTTCACATAAAAAGGACGAAAAGGAAAAAAGAGTTATTGTGCTCATTTACATGCGCAGTAGTAGAATATTTGGTTATTTCAGATTGCATGCCTAAGGCAATAGGATTACACACATGTCAACTTAGCCATGTTTTGAAGCAAAGCCTCTTAGAAGTAGTTAGATGAATGGTGTGCTTAAGCATTTGATATTAGTTTTTCCTTTGTACAGTAGATAATGTTTTAGTTAGAGTAAATTTCCCTTTTCCTCATTGGTAATCAAGCTTCTTGTGAATCAATAGAAGGTTGGTTTGAGAAACCATAATGGTCTTACGCCAGCTTAGCAGTGACAAAGAGCAGACCCATAACATCTGCTTGTGTATAAAACACTATCACTTCCAAGTTTGTATGAACCCTAGGTTGATAAAGTAAAGTTGGTAACCCTAGGAGTTGCAACATTCTTGTTGCAATACTGGCGCTCGTCCCCTTTTGGCGTTGTTTCTGGGGAGGTATCTTAGTAAGATGTGATTTATGATTTCTTTCTTCCATTTCTTATCTATGACATTCTACTATTAGCTTCATTTATGAACAAGTAATTTTAACTCAATTTTCTTTCTTTTCCATTCTGTAAGTGAGATTTCATTCAAGCTATTAGTTTCCATTCAGTTTGTGATTTCAATTCTGCAGTTAGTCTCAAAGCTTGAAAAAAAAACATAAAACTAAGCAAAAAAACTTCTTTTGTTCCTCGTAGGAATAGGGATAACTTGGGGATATTTCTACCAAATACCCCCACCACTTCAAACATCCAACCTTCCCTCTTCTTCGGTAGCTGTGTATTGGAGGACCCCTTAGGCGAACAACCAGATATTTTCGAAGAGTCTACAGGGGGAGAAGAAGAAGGAGAGCCCATTCCAACTGACCTAATGGATGAAAATAGAAATGACATAGGAGATAGAGAAAGAATTGAGGGTTCTTTTCCACAAATGCATTAAGGACAACCATCAATTTCCACCCAAATTAGGGGGAATTTTATATCAACTTAACATTTATAAAGAGAAAAAAATTGAATTTAAAATATTTTTTCCTTTGTTAAACTTTTTTTTCCACTCAGTAATATCAAGGAGATGTTAAATTTCTTTAATACTTAATAAAATTCCATACTAGACATTTAGAAAATATCGATGGTAAGAAGAAATTTAGTGTAAACAATAAATGAATAAAGTGAAGGATATTTTTCATTTTATTATTGTGCTTTCTAATTCAATGACATCATGGAGATGTACAATTCCTTCAATATTTGATATGAACTAGAATTTAAAATACATTAACAAAAAGGGAAGATTGGCAAGTAAGTATTTTTTATATAAAAGAATTGAAAAAATTATAAAGAATGATTCAAAAATTTTAACGGTGCCTATCTCAAAATGATGGAGATGTGTAATCTCTTCCTTATTTATCTTGGAGTTGACATACAACATGAATGTGTGTGTCTGTGTTTCTATGTTGTAGTAGTATAGATAAATATCCAGATTTCAACTATATATATATATATATATATCAACGTTTCCAGGATATCACGATTTTTGCGATTGTAGGCCTTGATTCTCCCCAGGCCAACACTATGGATCCTCACGAGAAGGCACAGTCAGACTGGAAGGAATTTGGAGGCCGTGGGGCTCCATCATGGGACCCGAATCCACAGAAGTTTTTTCGACCCGATCTCCCGTTCACTCATCCCCAAATGATATTCAACGGCTATTATAGAGACTAGGGTTCCTTATGGAACAACTACCCTGATTCATGGACTCCCTTGCAAAAAGTGGATATAGAGGGATGGACGGGAAAGGAAAGGGTTTTAGGAACAACAACTTATACCACTCACACACTACAAACCAGAGCTTTTCCAGAGTCATACCCTGGTTGTCGATCTGTTGCCCACAAGATAAAAGCCAAAAATGAAGCTATATGGCCAGAGGTCAAACTGCGCGGGAATGGATCTCAGCTATGGGGCCTGCTGCGCCCCTTTATTCACAAAGGAAGGCAGGGTCTGGCACCAATGGATGGAAGCTAAGAGCTACAACAGATCCAGCCAAAGGTGACATGATCCCGAAGGGCCAGACATTCTTGTGAAAAGTAGATATTCTAGAGATAGTGACTGGGACTATGAAAAACATCCTCCACAAACTAGATCTAGAGAAACCAAGACAAAAAATGAATACAAAACACAGTGGTGCATTTAGGTTTATAGAGGAAAAGCTAGATCCAACAAATCAGGACCTCAACAAGCTCTTTCCACTCTGCATGGACAAACATCTGATACAAATCTTCATCAAAATGATAGGGGGTAGACACTACTGCATGCAGCTCAGCAAGGGGTTGAGTATTCATGAGTTAAAGAAGGAAATCTAGATCCAATTTGGAACCCCAACAAAACACCAAAATATGATATATATAAGACATAGTCTGCAGGACAACCACACACTTCAGCACTATGGTATAATGAAAGATTCAACCATCATTCTTAATCTAAGGTTGTGTGGTAGATGTAATGGAGTCAATTCAAAAAATACAGGTTCCTTCTGTGATGCAGTCAAAGGAAAGGAGAAAGTACCAAACAAACTAGCATGAGCATCAGAACTACTAGGCCCCTACATTGTGGAACAAAAATTGGAATCTCCAACGCTTCAAGTGTCTTTGCTAGAGGTAACTTCTCTACACATAGATCTGTCCAAGAATGTTGTTATCTATAGATTTAACAGCTTTTGGCTAAAATTTGATGCTCTGCATCAACGGATCTTCTCCTCATGGTCATCTAACTATGAAATTTACCTACGCCCAAAAGGATTTTTTGTAGTTAGATTTGACACAGAACGGGAACGTGATAGTATCATTAATCAGGGACCTTGGTTTTGGGGAATTGTTGGCCTCTTCACCACCCCCTGGTTCCTTAATTTTGATGTCAATACTATGAAAGTGCCAACAATGCCTGTTTGGGTTAGGCTTCATCACCTCCCTCTACAATTTTGGCATCACAAAGTTTTAATAGCCATTGGGAATTCCATGGGGAAATTCCTAAAAATGGATGAAGATAGAGCTATTAGGGGAATTTTCACATTTGCTAGAATATGTGTGCAAGTGGACTTGAGTCAGGGGCCACCTGATCACATTAGATCGATCTTCAATAATACTTTGTGGAAACAACTGCTGAACTATGAGAATACATCATTCAGATACCAAGGGTGTGTGCAAACAGGGCATCTCCAATATGCCTACCCACTGGCCATAAAGGACCCCAAAGGGAATAAGAAACAACAAAAAAAGGCCAGAGGGTGGTAGCGTACCAACCCACTGGAAGAAGAGGACATGCAGAGAGAACCTATAGGGAATCTTTCGGAACTTGACACAAAAGGGATAGACATATACATTAGGAAGAGAACACCCCAAACACTTAGTTCACTATAGCAAAACCCTGTGATTAGCATCCCTTTTTGCTTTCTTTTTTCCATCTAGAGCCAATTTTTTGTGCTATTTGTGTCCATTTATCAAATATGGTGCAAAAATCGATGCAAAGTTTGCACTGAGTTTTGCACCAAGTCTTACATCAAGTTTAGCACCAAGTATTGTAATAGGTTTTGCACCAGATTTTTTACACCAAGTTTTACGCCAGGTTTTATGCCAAGTTTTGTACCATCCTCTGTACCATGTTTTGCATCAAGTGTGGCACCTAATTTTGTTCCGCCAACTCTTGCATCCTCTATTTCATCCACTTTTTGCGCCGACACTTGCATCAACTTTTGCATCATTTTTAAATCATTTTTTGCATCCGTTTTTGCATATTTTTTGCATCCCCTTTGTGCCAAGTTTTGCATCGAGGTTTTTGTCTAGTTTTGCATCTAATTTTTCATCTACTTTTGTTGCATTGACTTTTACATCCTGTTTTGCATCCATATTTACATCCTCTTTTTCATCTATTATTGTATCCACTATTGCATCCATTTTTCGTGTGCCATGATTTGCACCTAGTTTAACACCTCCCTTTGCACCCTTTTTTGTTTCTAAATTTGCATCCATGATTGCATCCTCATATACATATAGGTTTTCATCGAAATTTACATCTATTTTTTCATCCCTTTTTATATCCACTTTTGCATCAAGATTTTCATCAGGTTTTGTGCCTCATATTGCATCTAATTTTGCATCGAATTTTGTTGCATCAACTTTTGCATCCTATTTTACATCCATTGTTGCACCCATGTTTATGCCCACTTTTACATCCCTTTTTGCATCTTATTTTGCATCTTCATTTGCTTCTTTTTTTGCATCTATCATTACATCCGCTTTTGTTGTTACACAATTTGTGCCATGTTTTGTACTTATTGTTAACCCATGCTTGCTTCCAATTTTGCATCCATATTCACATCCTCTTTTGCATAAAATATTGCATCTATTCTTGCATCCACTTTTGTGTTGGGTTTTGCGTCTCATTTTGTATCTTCTTTTGCATGCACTCCCATTGAATCCATATTTTGCATCCAATTTTGTTTCTCGTGTTGCACCTGTGTTTGCATACACTCCCTTATAAAATCTTGTCTTGCATCAAAGTTTGCATCTTTTTTTGTGTCTATTATTACATCCACTTTCTCATCCACTTTTGTTGTCCTATGATTTGTGCCATATCTTATGCCTATCATTGCAACCCACATTTTCTTCCACTATTGCATCCACATTTGCATCCTCTTTCGTGTCCATGTTTGCATCAAATATTGTTTATGTTTATTCCATTCCATTTTGAATCTACTTTTACATCCACTTTTGATTTGTCCAATTTTTCAACTAATTTTGTGTCCACTATTGCGCCCATGTTTACATCTGTATTTGCATCCAAGTTTTCCTCATTTTTGCATTCAGGTTTCTATCTTTTTTCTTTGTACATTCATTGTTGTATTCAGATTTGTTTCACCACAATTCATGCTAAGTTTTATGCCTACTATTGTTCCCATGTTTTCTTCCACTTTTTCATCCATGTTTTAATCCTATTTTGTGTTCAAGTTTGCATCAACTATTGCATCTACTTTTTCATCAACTTTTTTGTCAATTTTTCTGTCTTGTTTTTCATCTACTTATGTTGTGTCCACTCTTCATCCAATTTTACGTCTATTTTTACCCCCATATTATTTTTTCACTTTTGCATCCCTTTTCCAACGCACATCATATTTTTTGCATTGATGATATTTCTTATGACATTGAAAATTATGAACAAATGATGACAATGTCAATAATTATAATGATGATGATAATGAAGATGATGACAATGACATGAATTGTGATTATTATGATAATTACAATGATGATAAATATGATGGGGGTTACACTGACAATGATGATGACGATGCGAATGACCTTGGCCATTCTTCCCAATTTTTAAATGTTGTCATGGTCATAATCATAATAATTATCTTTGGCGTTGTATTCCAAGTCATCATAATCTGATCATCATTATCATTATTTTAATCTTGGTCATCATCAACAACAATAATGACATGAATGATGATTATGATGTTCATGATGAAGATGACAACAATTATGATAAAAATTATATTAGTTATGATGACCGGGATGATGAAAATTATAATGACGATGATAATGGTAGTGATGATGATTATCATCGATCATATATAACAAATAAAGTTGTTATTTCTCTTGCATATATCATGCGTACTAAAAACCCTTTTTGAGCATTCATAACATTTTTTGGGTTGATGATATTTCTTACAATACCTATAATTATGAATAATTGACGACAATGTCTATAATGATGATGATGACATGAATGGTGATTATGACGATAATGATATGATGACAATAATGATGACGGTGACGGTGGTGATGATGGTGATAATGAAGATGATGACCATCCCTCTGAACTAGGGAGGTACTCATAATGAGACAAAAAGTACTCTCAAGTTGAAATATTCATATAATAAGGGATCTAGATTGATAAGCATCAATGATGATTTACATCATCATAGCCAACATTGTCAAAATAGCAAGGCCTTGACTAACAAGTTTATCTCTCCATTAGATCAGAGCACAATGTTGGGAGGCATAAATTTGGACACCACAACCTCTCTAGGAACTTGTCCCACCAGGATTTTCACAAGGTATGTCCTCACATGATCATTTCCTAATCCACTATCATAATATTTGACACCAGGAAATGTCAATCCTCATGACTATTCTTACCTTGGATTAATGTACTTGACTTATGGCAGTTAGTCCTAGTCAAAGTCCAAATTCTCAAAGAATATTGGTCCCATATGTTTATCCAATCCACAATTCTCCCTACTGGTGTCTTTATTAGGCTTACGACTGTTAGTCCTGGCCATAGTACATGAAACATGGATAATATGGTGTCTACCTTCACTCCCTCTCAACAAGAGAGGAGACATCCAGTACAAGCATAAGATTTTCTCAAGAATACCCATCATTCTCATAAAGAATAACATCATTAATTTGTTTTCATCACATGATGCCTTTATGATTAAGCATCGATAGATTTGTGGCAAAATATTTCACCCTTTTTCATTCGTGATGAAACAAAATCAAAAAGTGAAAGCCAAAATCAATAAAGATACACTATATTGATTTATCTAAGTCTAAACTCTAAGGTTGAAGTGAAAATTCATGAAATTTTTATATCTATGAGTTGTGCCAAACTTATGAAAACCTTATTCCCTAAGTCCTATATATAAGAAAAAGAAAAAGAAAGAAAAATAAGGCCCAATGAAAGGTAACTCATGTATTCACTCCCTCTTTGGAAAGTATATGAATATATACACTCCTAGTTACACTTGATCACATGTTTGTGATGGTTAAATCACGAAGTCGTCGTTTCCCCTTGCATTTTCACTTCATTATTTAACCACCTAATTGAGGCTCTCGGGAATGTTTTTGGCCTAAGGGTTTCATGTCTACTCTTTGTTTACATATGCCAAACTACTGTCAATTTATGTGACAGAGTGAAATACATAAGTTTGTGGAGTTATTAGAATAGTGTATTAAGTTAGTCACCACACACACATGTATCACATCTCATTGATCCACATGTGTGGGTTAGGGACTCATTGCTTGACAACTTTAATGGAGACTACTTTATAGCTTTAATGGTATATCTTAGAAAATATCTTGTTAAACATTATGATTCATCCTTTTTGTTTTCCTTGAGACAATTGATAATATTGAAGTAACTCTTAATAATCAATGGATATGGGGAGTATAAATTACTTGTGCTAGAAATATAATTGAGAAATATAGGTTTTCCATTCGTGATATTGGAGTCATAGACATTGTGTACATGGTAGTAGTCCTCGATGCCAATTAACTAAAATTGTATTGTCATAATGCGAAAAGAGGTAAACATATTGGTAACCTTGATGTCCTGATCATTTCAAATCATTACCATTCCACCCAAGTATCTCTAAGCATCAATCGCTACTAATAGGAAATTCCTCCCCAATTTGCTAATTATATGAGGTAGAACCTCACTTTATTTGTGTTTCTCATATCAACATTATTGATGGGTTCTTTGTGTACCATTTTTCTTGTAGGAGCCTTTGTTTTCCTTTATTATTGAGGGCCCTCATGTTCCATGAGACTATTTTCATCAAGAATTTACACAGAAAGGAAGTATAATGTGACTAAAAAACACAAGTCTCAAGATTTGAGTGCTTGGACAATTCCACTTCATGACTCCTATATTTCTTTAACCTGGGACTGAATGGTGAACTTGATGATCTTAAGTGAAATTGGCCAATGAAAATCTGAAAAAGAGGTGACTTTTGACTTTATCACATACAATTTAATATACTAAAAGAAATATCCATAACAATTTCATCATTCAATGAATCATTAAAAAAATATCGAAAACAATTTCATCAAGCAATGAATCATTGCATTATAAAATACAATCTATAAACCTTTTGGGAACGTTTTGCTAAACCATGCTAAAAAAACAACATATTTAATATTAATATTTAACAATAATATTGACAATAACACATTTTGATAAATTAAATAACATATTGTGAAGCCTAAAAAATGTCACTAACAGAAAACTATAAAGCATGCTACTAATGGAAGTGACCACTCAATGTCACCATAAGACAATTAATATATTAAGACCAAGATTAATAGGGACAAATATCTACAAAGGACAAAGGAAAGCCTATTTTAACTTTATTGTTTTATTCGGTTCAAGAACATTTCAAGATAAAATGAAGAGCATAATTAGTTTTATTGCATTAAGAAAACCCAAGAACATTCTATAACTTAGCAAGGAAGAGATGTATAATACCCATCTCAGTGACACAACACATGTCATTAAGTTACCTTTTTATATATAATTTAAAATCCTATCATAAAATCAGAAATTTAGCATGAATGGAATGTTAAAATCTATTTTTATAAAAACAAAATATAATTTTTCTTGTAGAAAAAGATTACCAAAAACTAAATATACTTTTTTGGAAAACAAAAAAAAATACCAAAACTAAATATATATTAAAAAATAAATAAACATAAGCAAACTTGAATTTGAATTTGACACTCTTGTTCACTTTCAGAAACTCATATGGTGGAATGTGATCTCTTTATCCTTATCTTTAGTTTTTTCATAAAAAATAAAAGCATACAAAAGCGGGAAAGAGCCATAAAGCATGGGGAAGACTTTTCCTAAGCACAAAAGCATCTAAAAAGTGGAAAAGGTCATTTTTATATGAGGAAACATTATTCACCCAAAAGATTTTGCTTAAATTGAACTAATGAGGAATTTGGAAAATCTTCATAACCTTCACTTTCCTATATATTGGAGGCTTGGCCATTGAAAAAATGATGGGAATTCTTGTATTGTCACACTGCTGAGAGAGGGAGAGTTTTGGAGCTAGGAGTTGGGGGAGGTGTTGTTGCAACTACATCTAATTGTTGTAGCTTTCCTCAAACTCCTTTATTAATATAGATCAGTTGTTGTTCCTTCCATATGTTTCTATTCATTCTTTACTTATTCTATTTAACTAATGAATGTATGGGACTTTGGATTATATTTATTTATTAAATAATATTTATATGTTTCTAATAGTTTTGATTATCAAGATATTATGTTCTGAAGGTTTCTTTATTCTCTCTCTTATGTGTAGGACCAAGTTTTTTGAGCTATCTAGGAGGACTTCCTAGCTATACTAAAAATGCCAAGAAGACCTGCATGTGAGGACTCACAAGAATTCCTTCTCTTTCTCTTAATATATACTCTACATCTTGATCTATTAAGAATATTGAGCCTTCGAACAACCTTTCTCTTATTTGGTCTATCCTAGGTTTCTAGGATAAACTGAGAGGGTTTTATGTCCATTTTTCCGTGCATTAAATCCTATAGCGAAATGATATTTAGAAACTTTAACATATTTCACTATCTAAATGAAATTAGTAAAATGAACCCATAGAGGGGGTCATAAATGGAAATAAAAGTAAAACTGTAAACAAGAAGTCAAAAGTGGATTTAGCTGTGGATGCAAAATTGGGGGTAGAATTGGATGTTAAACTCGCCATTAAAACAAGATGCAAACAATGAAACAAAAAGGGTTTTCAAGTAAAATTTAAAAAGGGTGGAACAATAGACACAAAGAAGGGAACAATATAGAGCATATGAAAGGATACCGAATTCCGTGCAAACAAGGATGCAAAAATGGACACCAAAATGAGGATGCAAAGAATGGTGTAAGATTAGGATGCAAAATTGGGTGCAAAAGGGATGTAAGAAAAGACACAAAACAAGATGCAAAATGGGACTAAAAAAGTGTGAAACCAAGGATGTAGAAAATGATGCATAACTATATGAAAATTAAAATTGAAAATCTAGGTTCAAAATGACATGCAAATGTGGCAGAAAAAATGATGCAAATTTCGATGCCAAAAAGGATGCAAAATTAGATACCAAAAAAGATGCAAATTTGGACATAAAAAATGGTGCAAAATTGGACACAAAAGAAGAAAAAATGGTGCAAAAATGGGCGTAAACATGGCTCAAGTTTGGGTGCAAATTGATATGCAACATTGGATGTAAAATGAGGTGCAACAAATAATTCAAAAATTATTTCAAAAATAAATGCAAAAGTGGATGAAAAAATGGCTCAAAATTGAACATAACAATAGACAAAAAATGGGATGCAAAGGTGGATGCAAAATATGGTTCAACATAGGATGCAAATTTAGATGCTCAAAAGGATGCAAAATTAGATGCAAGAAATGGCGTTAAAAATTATGCTAAATCGGATGCAACCAATGATGCAAAATTAGATGCAAAATATGGTGCAAAATAGGGAGATAAATAAAATGCAAAAGCGGATGCAAAAAATGGTGCACAAATGCATGAAAATTTTTGCACTAAATCAGATTCAACATATGGTGCAAAATTGGATGGAAAAAATGGTGTAAAAAAAGGCAGAAAAGCTGGCCCAAAAATAGATGTGAAAATAAGTACAAAATTAGAAGCAAAATATGGCATAAGACAAGGTGCAAAAATTGGAACAAACTAGATGTGAAAAAAGGCACTAAATTAGATGTCAAAGATGGTGTAAAACTCGATGCAAATTATGACACAAAACTAGAAGCAAAGAATGACACAAAAGAGGTAGAAAAAAATTATGTAAAAAATGGCACAAAACTAGAAGCAAAACCTACTATAAAACCAAATGAAAATTCTGGTGCAAAATATGATGCAAAAAATGATGGAAAATTTGGTGTAAAAAAGATGTAAAATTTGGTGCAAAAAAGGACGCTTTAAAAATTGTATTATAGAGCCAGATTTAGCGCCAAGCTGCTCATCCCAATTGAGAAAAAAATGTACTAAAATCTGGTGCTAAATCTGGCACAAATTTCCTGTTTTGCTGTAGTGGTTGGAGCCATACAACACGAAACAACAACAAGAACATCAACTGGAAGCAAGTGGCATCAAACAAACTCATTTACCCGAAGGATCCGAATCTGAGAAAGAACATCCAATGAACACATCAGAAAACTAGCTAGCTATTATTTCACCCTCTCCCAACTCTGGAGGTTGGCGAAGAGTGGAGAAGAAGAAGGGCCGAAAAATATAGGCTTGCTGAATTTATTTTTTTCTCTTTAGTAATCCTTTTTGTCCTATTACTACAAGAACAACCATCTGCATATGCCTCAAGTATCTACAAAATGTAATTTTTCATATAAATAAAATTACGACTTTTTCTATATATGATGAGTGTGGCCAAACCTGGGGGATTGATGGGGCCAGGGGCCATAGACAAGTTGCGTAGGACCCAAAAGCTTCTACAAACAGGTTAATGAGATTACTGCCTGAACGATTTTTTTTCTCAAAAGCTGATTTTTCTAAATATCGTAGTTTGGGAAGGTGGTAGGGGAATGTTGACTATGCATAGATCGCTAACCTATGCATGCTCATTCGAGTGGTTTATTTGGTCACTATGGTGTGATAACTTGCATGGTGTGGCCCCTCAGTGAGCTGAAGGGTGGTGAACTATCCTTTGGATGGTGAGACATGGTGAGGGCAAGAGAACTAGTAAATTTTCTTGCTGTAGGAGTTAAAATGGGGTCGTTTTATTCTCTTCCTTGTTTAGTAAGAAATATGGCTATGCCTCTAGGCCCTAGGAGTTCCTTTGTAAATGGAATTTTGGATGTGGTGGTCATCTGTTCTTTTTGGGTTTCCTCATCTTTATGCTTTCAAGAATTTTCCATGCTCCCTGTCGTCTTTAGTGGTATCTATTGCACGTATCTATCGCCAAATTTCGTTAGGGTTGAGAGATGTATTTTGAGGTCCCAGGCTCACTACCTTTGTCCTTGGTTTATTGGGGTACTCTATTCAAGAGGAAGTATTGTAATCATGGGGGAGCTTCTTTAGTGATAATTGTTGAAGAATATGCAATCTTTCACAATTTTTATCTTTTTGAGTTTTGTAGCGAGATTTGATTACCGAGATACAACATTTGGGTGGTTGATTGAAACTAGTCTTTGTGTTCTAGATTATATAGTGGAAATCTTAGATGAAGGGGGGCATGTTGTGCGAGTTGGGTGACCTCACAAAGCCCTGGTTGGCCATTGCAGGTGCATAGGAGAAGTGGAGGCTAATGGCCGTGTTGAGGCTATTTATGAGCTCGAATTGGCTCATGAACATGTTTCATCACCTAGCCATGTGGAAGCACTGCCATATTTAGAATGTTCGTATAGGTAATTGCAGAGTCTTATCGCACTACTGGTGGAGCTAGGGAAATAGAGAGATGATGACTCGAATGAGGTGATAACATTCATGATTGACTGACAACATAATAAACAGGAAATTTTGGACAAGACGACTTCACTTATAACGAGCCAAATATTGACTAATAAGTGACTAGATCATATTGAGGGTCAGATTGACCACCTAGAGATTCATGTTTACGGGGCCCCTAGACCCCCAAACATTTTTAATTCTGGATAGGAACTGATACCCCCTCATAATCTTTGACGAAAGTTATTTTCATATGTATTCTATGTTGGTTTTGGATGCTTTGTGCATTTATTTTAAGGACACAATATAAATTTTGGCACCTTGGTATCACCTTTTGTATCTTTCTCCTAGTTAATAAATTTGGTTGGAATGAGGTCAGGGGAGAAGCATACCTCAAAAAAATTGTTGATGTATTTCAAAGAACTAATAGAATCTATTTGATCGAAAACAAAAATATGAAGGGTAAATTTCCAGTCTGGATTATAACCATAGCTTTAAAAATTTGGTTAGCTTCATGTGTTTCACATATCATCTCATCATAGATTTCCATTCAAAATCTTATGTTGCTCCTTGTTGGAGTTACATTTCAGATGTTTTCATAAAATTATAAATAGTTGGAGCCTTTAGTGATTAAAGAATGACAAAGTGAATTTGAATATCATTTACAACACTCTATACTACTTTATTTTGTCACATTTTGCAATACTTTATTCGAATTTTTTTAACGTCAATGTTGCTTACTATTTTATATGAATTTTATGGCTACTAATTTTTGTCTTGTGAAATCACTTTAAAGAATTTATGAAAATGTTCCAATTCACATCATATAAGTAGTGATATTGGATTATTCCACAACACATATAATATATTAATCTATTATAACATTTATGATAAAAAAATATCATATTCCATGTCTTGGTCCATTCCTCAGGAAAATAGTGTCACACCCATAGTTTTCCAATTGATTTATAACCATAGCATTTAAATGTCCATGATAGTACTTATTCACAGTACATGTCAATTGAATAAGTGAATATACTCTCGATGTAAATTTGCATTTTATTTATACCTTATTGATTGTGTATATTATATTTCTTCAATCTAATAATTTATTATACACTCCATATAGATTTACATTTACTTCTCAATTGAATAATAATTTTGTTTTTAATATTGCAAAAAATAGATTTATTTTAATAATTAGATTTGAGATAATTTTTAACGTTATCTTATTCAAAATTTAATTAAAAACCAAAAATATCGAATTTTAAATTTTAAATTTTATATAATATGACTTTAATTTTCCTTTTAACACTAAATTTCTGAACAACAAAATACTATTTTAATATCATATCTAATATTTTAGGTTTTTTTTTATCGTTTTACATTTACATCCATCATAATTTATTAATTCCATCTCTAAATTCCTAGGTACTTTCTTTTGGCATTTAATTATATAATTATTAATATATAATTTTCAAGAATCAATGGATTTGTGAGCATGTCATCATATTGTTTTTATTTATTTATTTTAAACATATAGCATGCTCTTTTCTATATTTTTTTTTTAGATTTTATTAAAATTTTATAGCTTTTACATATACAGTTTTGTTTAATTGCAACTTTTTTATCTTTAATTTTTAAAAAGTTTAAATAGAACAAATAATTATAACAAAGTCAATAGTAATTTTTCATTTTAATAACACTAAATACACACATATATTTAGTTAAATTTTCAAATGAACTCAAAAAGGCATCAAGATGTGAGGTTAGGGCTAATCAGTGCTCCATATTATCACATACAATCCATCAAAGGTATCTTCATGCCAAGACATCATGACCAAAAAGTGCCCTAAATCACCCATAGAAGAGGAAAAGGGCTTATATGGAGTTAACTAGCTCAAGTGTTGGCACTCGAATGTGATGTACAAGCCCTATATTGTAATATTAAGGATGACCATGATCTTCTATTAGGTGGTGATGAGCCTCAACATTGGGGAACTTTATGGACCTTCATACACCTCCAACCTTATTTAAATAAACTCTTATCATAATTCCTTACATATTTTGATTATATTTTGCTTAATGAGATGCATAAAAGTGAGATACATACAAATAAAATACTCGATAAATATTGGATTATCTAAAAAGCCAAGAAGCTTCTTTCATGCCAGAAAGTGAAGTGGAAATTAAATTTTTGTCTTTAAACTATTAGATATATAAAAAAAGTAATGATAATTTCGCAAAATATGTGGAATACCCAAAGAATAAACAAAGCCATATATGATTCCTAATATCCTATGTTTCTGAAGTAAACATTAAAAAAAAAAAAATACCGCTTCTTATTCAATAAACAATGTTAACCTTAACCCAATACTTTTTAAATCAATGATAATTAGATGAAATGAGTCATTCCCAAAAAAATGCCTTATTAGACAATAAAACAAGGACTACAAGTGTTTAAGAGACTACCAATTTTTTTAAACAAAATATACACAAAATTTTAAAATTTAGCCTTTCTCGCAAAAGTATAATTTCATTAAAGGAATGTCGTCGTTCCCATGATAATAGATTCCCTACAGTGACCACATAGGAAGCTAGAGCACACGTAATTTTTCCATACAACTAACTAAGTAGAACATATTTCCCTTTCCTAATAAATATTTTGAAGTAAAATACAAGATAAATAGTGGATTATCTAAAAAGTGAAGAAGCTTCGGTCATACCAAAACTTAATTGGAAATTAAGTATTTTTACCTAAATCATTAGATATATAATAAAGTAATAATAATTACACTAAATATGTCTAACACCCAAAAATAAACAAAGTCATATATGATTCCTAATATCCTATGTTTCTCGAGTAACCATAAAGAAAGAACATAAGGCTTCTTATTCAAGAAACCACGTTAACTATAACCCAACCCTTTTTAAATCAATGATAATTAGATGAAACTAGTCATTCCCGAACAAATGGATCACTAAACAATAGAATGAGAACTATAAATGTTTAAGGGAATAATAAATTAAAAAAAAAAATTGAACTTGAAAAATGCTTCAAATTCTTGGGCAAGATATCAGATCTAAAGGTTAAAGATATTTCATGTACTTGAATGAGTATATGTGTACATAGAGGAAAGCTTCCTAAATGACTTACCCATCATTTAATAGTAGGATATTAGGTATGTGAAGAGATATGTTCTAGATTCGTGAGACTCTAGCTTTCATTTCCAACAGTGGAGAAGAGATTGATAATTTAATATTTTAATTCAAGACATGAACTTTAAATTAAATTGCATATCTCCACCTCCAACTCCAAATCCTCCTCCTCCTTCTACTCCACCTCCACCTCCACAACCTTGACCTCCACCACCTACTCCACCTCCACAAACTTGACCTCCACCCCCTCTTCCTCCTCCTCTAGCTCCTCGACTACCTCCTCCTCGTCCACCACCACCTCCTCCTCCTCCTCTACTACCTCCAACTGGTCCACCACCTCCCTTCCCTCCACCTCCAACTGGTCCACCACCTTCACCTATGCCTCCTCCTACCCCTCTACCTCCTCCTCCTCAACCTCCAACTCCTCGACCACCTCCTCCTCCCACTCCGCTTCCTTCTCATCCTCCTCCTCCTCCACCACTTACTCAACATTGACATCCACCTCCTCCACCACCTCCGCCTATGACTTTCCCTCCTCCTGTACCTCCACCTCTACCTCCTCTTCCTCCTTCACCTCAACCTCCACCTCCACCTCCTCCTCCTACTCCTCCACCTCCACCTACATCTCCAACTCGACCTCCTCCTCCACCACCTCTTCCTCCACCTCCACCACCTCTTTCTCCACCTCAACCTCCACCTTCTCCACCACCTCCATAACCTCAACCTCCACCCCGGTCCCCACCACCTCCATCCTGCCCACCACCAACACAACCTCCTCCTCCTCCTTCTCCTCCTCCACCAGTTCCTCACTCCCCTATTTTTTTATTTTTTAAGTAAAGATAACCCTTATGAAATTTAATAGAAAGGTTGTTGTCCAGTACCACACATATTAACTATGTCTAGGATGAAATTCTTCTCCACCTCCTCCACCTCCAACTCCCACTCCTCCTCATCCTCCTCCATCTCCATCTCCACCTCCTCCACCACCACCACCTCCACCTTCACTTGCTCCACCACCTGAATCTCCACCCCCTCCTCCACCTAAACCCCCAATCCCTCCCCAAACTCCTCCACCTAAAACATCCCCTTCATAACATTGACCTCCACCCCCTCTTCATTCACCTCCACCTCCTCCACCTCAACCATCCCCTTCATAACATTGACCTCCACCCTCTCCTCATTCACCTCCACCTCCTCCACCTCAACCATCCCCTTCATAACATCAACCTCCACCCGCTGCTCATTCACCTCCATCTCCTCCACCACCATCGCCTCCTCATCCTCCTCCACATCCTCCTCCACCACCTGCTCTTCCTCCACCTCCACCAACTCAACCTCCTCCACCTCCACCACCTCAACCTTCAACTTGTCATCCTCCTCCTCCTATACCACCTCCTCCACCTATGCCTCCTCTACCTCTCCCTCTACCTCTACCTCCACCTCCACCTCCACCTCTAACCCCACTTGCACATCCTCCTCAACCACCTCTACCTCCACCACCTCCTCCTCCTCCTTCTCCTCCTCCACCAGTTCCTCACTCCCATATTTTTTTATTTTTTAAGTAAAGATAACCCTAATGAAATTTAATAGAAAGGTTTTTGTCCAGTACCACACATATTAACTATGTCTAGGATGACATTCTTCTCCACCTCCTCCACCTCCACCTCCCACTCCTCCTCATCCTCCTCCATCTCCATCTCCACCTCCTCCACCAAAACCACCTCCACCTTCACTTGCTCCACCACCTAAATCTCCACCCCCTCCTCCACCTCCACCACCTCAAACTCCAACCCCTCCTCCACCTAAACCCCCAATCCCTCCCCAAACTCCTCCACCTCAAACATCCCCTTAATAACATTGACCTCCACCCCCTCCTCATTCACCTCCACCTCCTCCACCTCAACCATCCCCTTCATAACATTGACCTCCACCCTCTCCTCATTCACATCCACCTCAACCATCCCCTTCATAACATCAACCTCCACCCGCTACTCATTCACCTCCACCTCCTCCACCACCATCACCTCCTCATCCTCCTCCACATCCTCCTCCACCACCTGCTCTTCCTCCACCTCCAACAACTCAACCTCCTCCACCTCCACCACCTCAACCTTCAACTTGTCATCCTCCTCCTCCTATACCACCTCCTCCACCTCTGCCTGCTCTACCTCTCCCTCTACCTCTACCTCCACCTCCACCTCCACCTCTAACCCCACTTGCACATCCTCCTCAACCACCTCCACCTCCACCACCTCCTCCTCCTCCTACTCCTCCACCTCGTACTCCACCTCCATATCCTTCTCAACCTCCACCCCCTTCTCCACCAGCACCACCTCCAACACCTCCTTCTCAACCAGCACCTCCACCTCCACCTCAACCTCCACCCCCTCCTCCACATCCACCACCTCAACCTCCACCACCTCCTCCACCTCGACCATCACCTCCACAACCTCGAACTCCACCCCCTCCTCCTCCTCCTCCTCCTCCTCATCGACAACCACCTCCTAGTCCTCCTCCTCTTCCTCCCGATCCTCCTCCACGTCCTCCTCGGCCACCTCCTCTTCCTCCACCTCCACCTCCACTTCCTCCACCACCTTCGCCTCCAGATCCTCCTCCTCCTTCTCCTCCACCTCTTGCACCTCCATGTCCACGTCCACGTCCACATCCACCTCCCCCTCCTCTTCCTCAACCTTCACTTGTGCCTCCTCCTCCTCTTCCTACTCCTCCATGTCCACCACCTCCTCCTTCCCCACCTCGTCCTCCTCCTCCTCCTCCTCCACATCCACATAAACATCCTCCACCTCCACGATCTCCTCCACAACCTCAACCTCCTGCTCCTCCTCCAATGCCAGCTCCACCTCCTCCTCCTCCATCGCTTCCTCCTCATCCTCCTCCTCCTCCTCCTCCTCGATCGCCTCCTCTTCCTACACCTCCATCTCCTCCACCTCGTCTACCTCCTCTGCCTCCTCTTCCTCCTCCACTTCCACAATCACCTATTCCACCTCCAACATCACCTCCTCCACGTCCACCTCCTCCTCCTCCATCTCCACCTCCACCTCAACCACCTCTTCCTCCTCATCCTACTCCCCCACCTGCACCACTTCCTCCTCCACCTCCACCTCCACCTCCTCATCCTCATCCTACTACCCCACGTCCACCACCTCTTCCTCCACCATCACTTCCTCCTCCACCTCTACCTCCTCCTCCACCACATCCACCTACTCCTTCACCACCACTTCCGCCGCCACCACCAACTCCATCTCCTCCACCAACTCCATCTACACTGCCACACCCTCCACCCCCTTCCTCCTCCACCTCCACCTCCCCTAGCTCCACCATCTCCTCCTCCTCCTCCTATACCCGCACTTCCTCCACCTCCACCTCCACCACAACCATGTCCTCCTCCTCTTCCTCCTCCGCGTCCATCTCCACCACCTCCTCCACAACCTCTTCCACCTCCACCTCCACTTCCTCCTCCTCCTCCTCCTCGTCCACCACCATCTCCATCTTAACCACCACCTCCTCCACCTCCACTTTCAACTCCTCCTCCTCCTCCTCCACCTCCGCTTCTTCCTCCTACTCCTCCTCTGCCTCTGGGTCCGCAACCTCCTCCACCAACAACACCTCATGCTGCTCCTCTTCCTCACCCACCACCACTTGCTCCTCCGCCTCCTCTTCCTCCATCTCATCCTTCGCCTCCTCTGCCTCCTATGAAAACTTAAAAAAGATGAAGAAAAGATTAAAATTTCATTTCCTCCTCTGAGTCATCATTTCCTCCTCCTACTCCTCCTCCTCAGAAAACTAAAAATAAATAAATTAAAATTTCATATCATTCCATTCTCTTTATATATTATACTTATTGATTCATTTTTTACCATGATGATTCATATATCAATATATACATGATAATGTAAAAAATAACATGTAAAAAAAATTTATAAAAATAATAATTACGATAACAACAATTTAATTAATAAAAATTTGTAAAATTCATATAAATAGTATCAAGCGGGGTTGAAAGAGATCGCAAAGATATCAATGTTTATGGAATTAATATCCAAAAGTATTTAAAATCAATAAATTAATTATACAAAATCTTTAAAAAATAAAATAAACAACAATCACAGTTACCATAAACATAAATTTTGGAAACTCCTAAATATAAGTATGACACAAACACTAAGCACAAGAAAACTTCATAAAACCTGGCATATCTGATATGAAATGGAACTAGAAATGTGTTGCTCGTTATTGGCCCAAATCAGATTACGGTATCCGAAACACCAAGCTACAAAAACAGAAATACTGTCGGCATGTATGGGATAGTGCATTTTATGCATCACCGACGTCTTTCCGAATAAAATAGTTAGTCAACTGGAAGGAAGATAAAACAAATGGGTCGAAACGTGATTTGAAAATGGATGAATAGACACATTATTTGTTTGGTTAGGTAATACAGATTTTGTGGCATTGGCGGATTTCTTTCAATTTGCCTACCCTTCAGATTTGGGTGATATTAGATTTCGCTGAACTTGATCCCCTGGTCAGAAATAGAAATAGAAACAGAAACTGAAACCGAAACAATCTATTGGTTCGTAGGGGATTTTTTTCCCTATGCAGTCAAATTACGAAAATCTGGGTTGCACAGGTGGAAGAAGGATTCAAAGCTGGACGATTTAAATGAAGATGAAAGTTTATCTCCTCCGAAGATGAGATGAGATTAGGTCCAAACATTGCCGCTGTTTTACATGTTGGTCCACCATACAGCTAGTACAGTTCCTTAAAATCTATCAAAATGGCAATGAAGGATAGTCTTCAGGTTGGTTGAAATTCGTCTCAAGAACTCAATGGATTTTACACTAATATGGAAAAATGAGTTTATACTTGTTCTGGAAGCCGAACCTAAGGGAGACCCTCAAAATTTTTCACGTCATTTTTCTTGCAACCAACCAACATAAATTTGAAAGCCAAGATAGAAATGAAACCTAGATCGAGCATGATAAACTAATTATCAAAATCAACTAAACTAAGGCGAAGGTGAGGGAGGTTAAACTAGTTAAAGAAAATGAAATAGAGACTTTATTAGAAACAACAAATTACATTAAAACATAGAGGAAGGAAATAAACGAAGTACCTGAAACCGATTTGGAATAGTCAAAGAAAATAGCACAAGGAGAAGGAGGATTTGCGTAGCAGGAGCAATAAGAGCGCATTGTAATACAACAACTCTCCCCTTGGCGGTTGGTGCTTCCTTTGCATCAAATCATAAATGAATTTACTTCGATATATACATACAAAGGGACAGAGCGTATATCTAAATTAATAACCGAATCAAGAAATAGCAGAGTATCTTCGGGAACAGTTCCAGACCAAATCCATTGTGCTCGATCAATTGGATGTAGCAGAGGATCTTCTGGAACAGAAAGATAATTCATAAAGATCCATTGTGCTCATCAACAGAAAGAGCAATCCTCTAGGATCCTCTAGAGTGGAATAGACTAGAGGTCCAGATCCATTGTCATCTTTTTCTGTCAACCTACAAATTTTGGACATTAAATTTTATCTATAGAGACTCTCCACAAAAACACAAGAACCAGACACCGAAATGGAGGCTCTTCCCAGAAAACGTATGAAAAACTAAATTTCTTTTTCCTTTAACATAAAGCAAATAAATGATATGACTGATTCTCTGTAACTCTTCCGCTTTCTTTTTTTTTTTTACAGATCAGCGGATATTTCAGCTTTCTTTGGCTTTTTACAGATTAACGGATATAATTTAGACAATACCGCTTTCAGTCCGGCTTCATAGTTATTTCGATTTTAGGGAGTTCTCCCACTCCCACTTCTTCCAAATGAAAACTTTTTCAGTCAACTCATATTTTATTATAAACCAAGCCAACTCATCTTTTATTATAAACTAATTAATTAACTCTAAGTCAAAAAAAATTAGGTAATGGTAAACTTCCCTGGTATTTGAATTTCCATCGTTTTGGATTTTAATTTCCATTATTTTGGATTTTTTTTAATTATTATTTCCATTATATGTAATTGTTTAATTACCTACGATGAAATTGAGATGACATTTAAATTAAAATTCATATTAAATAATAAGTAAATAAACAAAATATTTTAATGTCCATAATAATTAACATAATCTTATTTTAGTTCGAGAAATATAAAATAATTAGAAAAAAATATTGTTGTCTTTTTTCTTTTTAATATTGGGGAGATTTGCAATTCATTTATTTAAAACGATCTAAATACCAAAATTGGATAAAATATCTGAATATTCATACCAACTAATATCTTTCAATATCTACTCTATATACATATTTAGACACAGATACAACAAAACAAATATTCTGATGTTGATAACATAAAATTATTTCAATGTGAACATTAAATAAAATAATTTTATAGTTTTTTTTGTAAGAATGTCAAGAACTTCATCGTAGCAAAAATGATGTACAAAATTTACACAACCATAATAATGTGGTTTCTTCTAGTGGAACTAGGTTTCAGACCATCTTGCCACAATCGGGAAACTAATAGGTCATTTCTTGGAAGCTAGGGTCAAAGAAATATCTATTGATGGACAAATCGAAAGTTAGTAGCATACATAATTTGTTACCATAATACCAAAAAAGCCTCTGAGGATTTTCCCTGGGGCTAATAATACAAGTCATTCAAAAAGACATTTCAAACATTTTTCTTTCCTTTGGAGGTTGTTGAGCCATCAAGTGGGCTATTGGGCCAGAATTGTGCTAGTGCATCTTTTGGCTCCTCCTGAATGATAAGACAACCATAAGAACTCAAAACTTGCTATGGTTGTGCCTTATTAGCTACTCCACTCACTTGACATTTCAGTTGTATATCATCAATCATGTGACTTAGTTAGCAGAGAATCCATAGTAAAAACCATTTTTCGTCAACGTTTCAAATCCCAACCGGGATCCATCATCAAGACTTCTTGAATGCTTGATAGTACAAGAGCTTAATTGAGGGATTAAATAGTAATGTGGAGAGTAGAATTTGGTTTTGGGATGAGATGAATGTTGGCCTTATTTCAATAATATTAATTTTTGATTAATTATTGACGAGTTAACTAATTGATTTAAATTATTATAAATTATTATTATGTTCATTATTATTATAATTAAGTTTAATTAACTATTTTTAATATTAGTAATAATTAATTAATTTTGATTTTAATATAATAATCTTTACTATAAACATTTAGTGATTATTATACTAATGCTACATATAAGTATTTGAATTTTAATATATGTTAGTATAATATTTATTATTAATATATATTATGTAAAATATATATTATTCATATATATTGGTATTTAATGAATAGAAATATTAGTGTATTGTATATAAAATTATAATCCATAATAAAATAATTAGTTAATAAAAAATTAATAATAATGATATTCAGTCAAGACTTAATAAATAATATAATAAAAATAGTAATATATAATTAATAAATATTAATAATTAATAATTAATAATAATAATAATAATTGATAATTCATGTAAGTGTTTAATTTTTATAAATAAATAGCTTAACTAATTAATAGATTTATTAATAGCTTTTAATTAATACATCATAATAATGACTTATAATAATAGTTAATGATAAGGTAATAGCTATTATCATAATTACTAATGTAAATATTGTAAAAGTACTAGTTATTATTATTATTATCATAATTAAATTATTATAGCAATGCTACTAACTACTAAATATTAGAAAGGGAGAGGGAAATCTACGACTAAATGTTAAGCTTAAGATGTACTGTTGACCTTAATTTCTCTTATTAGGGAAGCCAACTTCCATTGATCTCCATACCATTGTCTCTATTTAGATTCTGCGGATGTTTCATAATTTCAAGAGCTTCTCTAATCTTCCGTCTATGATGTCGTTCTTCCCTTGTAACAATTGAGGCGCTTTCCAAACAGACATGGTGCTTTGTTTTTTAGGAGTGTTCTGCCAAGGCTGAGGTACGAGACCTTTCATTCCTAATATCAGCTCCATGTTCCTTGAGTCTTGTCTACAGGGAGCATTAAAACTTGATATAAGCTGCTGCGTTATGTGTCTTCCTGGCATGAATTTCCTTGTTATGCGCAGTCCCTTTATCCAAATTCGTTGTTCTAACTCTCACTCTGTCTAATGATGAAGAACAACGACTTAGAATGTTCTCATTTGCGTTTATTCTCATGGAGCCTGATCCTTCTGAGTCTATCGAATTTAGAATGGCATTGTTCAGTTTTTCACATTTAAATAAATTGGAAAATTTCTTGTGCTATCTTTTCTAAGCAATGTGTCCTTGATTACTGGCTTTCAGAGCAGCCCTGGCATCAATAACAAACCAGAGATCTTTGTTGATTTTGCTGGCTAGTTTTAGGTGTGCTGAGAACGCTGAGCATCCAAGATTATCCAAAGAAGCCCTAACCCTCTTAATTTCTGCCCGAAATAGAGAAATAATTAGTTGAGAAAATGCCTTGCTATTAAATTTATTATGTAGTCTATGATTAATTTATGTAAATGGGGAAATGAGATTATTGTCACGACAGTTCTAAAGAAATTGCAGGTCTGCAACTCTTCTTTCTATCTTCACTCTAATTTTTTCAAGTAAAATGATTTCACTCCATGTATCCCCTCTGTATGGGGAAATGATTATGGATTTAAGACATTTGTGGTTTATATCTTTTGACTTAGTTACCAGAGAATCCATAGTAAAATCCATTTTTCGTCAACATTTCAAATCCCAAGCGGGATCCATCATTAGGATTTCTTGAATGCTTGATAGTAGAAGAGATTAATTGAGAGATTAAATAGTAATGAGGAGAGTAGAATTTGGTTTCGGGATGAGATGAATGTCGGGCTTGTTTCAATAATATTAATTTTTTATTAATTATTGATGAAGTTTAATTAATTGATTTTTTTATTTAGAAAATTATTATATGTTAATTATTAATTATTATAAGTTTAATAATTATTGTTTAATTTTTTTAATAACTAAATTAATTTATTTTTATATAATTAATCTTTATTATTATATTTAATGATATTTAATATACTTACACATAAGATTGATTTTAATAATAGTATTTTGATTTAATATAGTTAGTATAATATAATTATTACTTACTGAAAAATTTCGTATTGTGAAATAACCATTTTAGTATAACACTGGTATTTAATGAATTAGCAATCTTAGTATATTGTATTAATATTTTAAAATTCTAATATATATAATATAGTTAGTATAATATTTATTTATAAAATGTGTAGTGAATATTTATTATTAATATATTATGGTATTTAATGATAGTATATAGTGTATTGTATATTTAAATTACTTAAAATAAAATAATAAGTAATAATTTAATCAATAATAAATAAATAATATAATAAGATAATTCAAGTCAATACCTAATAATTAATAATAATAATTAAAATAGTAATCATAATAATTGATAATTGATAATAATAATTGATAATTCATGTCAAGTGTTTAATTTTTATAAATAAATAGCTTAAATAATTAATATATTTATTTTTATGAATAGTTTAACTAATTAATAGATTTATTAATATCTTTTAATTAATACATCATAATAATGATTTATAATAATAGTTAATGATAAGGTAATAACTATTATCATAATTACTAATGTAAATATTGTAATTAAGTACTAGTTATTATTATTATTATCATAATTAAATTATTATAGCAATGCTACTAACTACTAGATATTAGAAAGGGAGAGGGAAATCTACCACTAAATGTTAGGCTTAAGATGTACTATTGACCTTAATTTCTCTGATTAGGGAAGCCAGCTTCCACTAATATCCATACCATTGTCTCTGTTTAGATTATGCGAATGTTTCATAATTTCAAAATCTTCTCTAATCTTTCGTCTATGATGTTGTTCTTTCCTTGTAACAATTGAGGCGCTTTCCAAATAGACATGGTGCTTTGTTTTTGAGGAGTTTTCTGCCAAGGCCGAGGTACAAGTCCTTTCATTCCTAATATCAGCTCTATGTTCCTTGAGTCTTGTCTAAAGGGAGCATTAAAACTTGATACAAGCTACCTACGTAATGTGTCTTCCTGGCATGAATTTGTTTGTTATTCGTAGTCCCCTTATCCAAATCTGTTGTTCTAACTTTCTCTCTATCTGATGATGAAGAAAAGTGACTCTAAATGTTGTCATTTGCATTTATTCTCATAGAGCCTGATCCTTCTAAGTCTGTCGAATTTTCAATGGCATTGTTCAGTTTTTCACATTTAAATAAATTGGACAATTTCTTGTACTGTCTTTTCTGAGCAATGTGTCCTTCATTAATGGCTTTCAGAGTAGCCCTGGCATCAATAACAGACCAGAGATCTTTGTTGATGTTTCTGGCTAGTTTTAGGTGTGCTGAGAATGCTAAGCATCCAAGATTATCCAAAGAAGGCCTAACCCTCTTAATTTCTGCCCGAATTAGAGAAATGCTTAGTTGAAAAAATGCCTTTCTATTAAATGTGTTTTGTAGTCTATGATTAATTTATGCAAATGGAGGAATGAGATTATTATATTAAAATTAAAATTAAAATTAATAAATAGTAATAATATTAAAAATAATTAAATTAAACTTAATGATAATAATAATGCACAAAATATTAATTTAAATCAATTAAATTACCACCGATAATTAATCAAAATTTTTAATATATGAACAAGGCCAGCAATTCATCTCATCCCAAAACCAATTCTACTCTACTCATACATTTATCCCTCAATTAAGCTCTCTAACTATCAAGCATCAAGAATCCTGTCTGGATTGCTAGTGGGTATTTGAAACCATATGAAAAATGTTTTATTGTGATCTCCAGTGAGATAAGTCAAAATATATAAACCACAGGTGTCTTAAATCCAAAAACATCAATCATCATCGTAGGGGAAGGGCTTATGGGAAGCGGGTGAGATTGAAAGGGAGTCTATGACATCTTGGGAGCTAGTGCAGGAATGGGAGAATGGGATAGGAGAGAAGGAGATGTCGAAGGAGTGGATAAGGTCCTATAGAGATTCGTGGAGACTATTAATTCATTAGAATTAACAACCTTCTTTATGGAAGGTTATTTGAATTATTGTTGCTTCCATAGATGTCTGGCTAGTAAACTTTTGAGGCACAATACCCACCACCTAGATTCCTTAATTCATCAGCTTCCATGGGGGATACATTGTGTGCTATGCCTTCATGAATATTTGGAATGAAGACATTAGATATCTTTATCAAAATCTACAACATGGGGATGATGCTCACGACCACATCCATCGCCTCCATTGCTTACACATCGACTGTCGTTAACCATAGTAGTAGGTGGGAGAATGAGGAGGAGGAATTTAGAATCACTGAGGGAATTGTAACTTTTCTTTTGGAAGGAAATAAGAGTATGATAGGCTGAATCATGAATCATGAAAGAGTTGGGTGACAAAATAAATAATAAATATTTAGACAGACATAATGTTTTCCATCGCCAAGTAGGTGAATGAGGCATTAACATTAAGTACAAGGAGATTTTACAGAGGATATGGAGCAGTGGATTAGACATCATGAAAATTGATGGATTAGCATGCTGACTGGACATATTAAAGTTGGATGAGAGCCACTTTCTGTGTGAATGCATGGTGAATGCACGGTGATTCCTAATATCCTATGTTTCTCAAGTGAACATAAGAAAAGAAGAACATAAGGTTTCTTATTCAACAAACCACGTTAACTTTAACCCAACACTTTTTAAATCAATTATAATTAGATGAAATTGGTTGTTCCAAAACATATGGATCACTAAACAATAGAACGAGAACTATAAGTGTTTAAGGGAATAACAAATTTTTTAAACAAAATAACAAACAAAAAAATAAAAAAAACAAACTTGAAAAATGCTTCAAATTCTTGGCCAAGATATCATATCTAAGTGTTTAAGATATTTCATGTACTTGAATCACTATATTTGTGCAGACAGGAAAGCTTCCTAAATGACTTACTCATCATTTAATAGTAGGATATTAGGTATGTGAAGAGATATGTGTTGGATTCACGAGACTCTAACTTTCATTTCCAACAGTGGATAAGAGATTGATAATTTAATATTTGAATTCAAGACATGAACATTAAATTAACTTGCATATATCCACATCCAAATCCACCCTCCTCCCCTTTGTCCTCCACCTCCACAACCTTGACCTCCAACCCCTGCTCCTACTCGTCCTTCTCCTCCACCTCCACCTCGTCCACCTCCACAACCTTGACCTCAACCCTCTCCTCCTGCTCCTCCTCCACCTCCTCTACCTCCACCTCCTAAACCACCTCCTCCTCCTCCTCCACATCATCCTCATCCTCCTCCAAATCCTCCTGTACCACCTAGTCTTCCACCATCTCACCTTGCTCCACCTCTACCTTCTCCACCACCTCCACCTATGCATCCTCCTACTCCTCCTCCTCCTCCTCCACCACCCACACCTCCAGCTCCTCGACCACCTCCTCATCCTCCTATGCTTCCTCCTCCTCCTCGACCACCTCCTCCACCTCCTCCTCCACCACCACCTCTGCCTTTGCCTCTACCTCTTCCTTTACCTCCACCTCCTCCACAACCACCACCTTTACCTCTACCTCCAGCTCTACCTCTAAATCCACCTCTTCCTTTACCTCCACCTCCTCCACCACCTCCACCTCCGCCTCCTCTTCCTCCTCCACTTCAACCTCCACATCCTCCTTTACAACCTCCACATCCACCTTCTACACGACCTCCGCAACCTCATCGTTGACCTTGTCCTCCACCCACTAACTCCTCCTCCTCCTCCACCACCTCCTCTGCCTCTCCCTTCAACTCTACCTCCTCTACCTCTACCTCCACCTCCACCTCTAACCCCACTTCGACATCATCCTCAACCACCTCCACCTTCAAAAACTCCTCCTTCTCGACCTCCTCCTCCTCCTACTCCTCCACCTCCACCACCTCCTCCTCCTCCTCCATCTCCATCTCCACCTCCATGTCCACGTCCTCCTCCACCACCACCACCTCCATCACCTCCGCCTCCAGCACCATCTCCACCTCCACCTCAACCTCCACCCCTTCCTCCACATCCACCATCTCAACCTCCAACTCCTCCTCCTCCTCCTCCTCCACTACCTCCACCTCCTTGACCACCTCCTCCTCTTCCTACTCCTCCACATCCTCGTCTACCAACTACTCTTCCACCACCTCCCGTTCCTCCACCTCGACCTCCACCACCTCCGCCTATGCCTCCTCCTACTTGTCCTCGTCCTCCTCCACCTCCACCTCCACCTCCACCTCCCTGACCACATCCTCCTCCTCCTTCAATTCCTCCTCATCCTCCTCCTCCTCCTCCACCACCTCCACCTCTGCATCTACCTCCTCCTCATCCTCAACCTACCCCTCCTCTTCCTCGTCCACCTCAACCTCCACCTCCACATCCACCTCCTCTTCATCCTCCACCTCAACCTCCACATCCTCCTCGAAAACCTCCACCTCGACAACCTCCACCTACTTCTATACCTCCAGCTCCACCTCCACGTCCACCACCTCCACTATCACCTCCTCTTCCTCCTTAACCACATACACCTCCACCTTCTCCGCCACCTCCACAACCTCAACCTCCACCCTGTCCACCGCTACCTCCACTCCGCCCACTAGCTCCTCCTCCTGCTCCACCGCCTCCTCCACCTTTGCCTTCGCCTGCACCTCGTCTACCTCTACCTCCACATCCACCTCCACCTCCAACCCCACTTCCACATCCTCCTCAACCAACTCCAACTTCAGTACCTCCTCCTCATCGACCTCCTCCTCCTCCTCCTCCTCCTCCATCTCCACCTCCTCCTCCATCTCCATCTCCATCACCACCTCCAGCACCTCCTCCTCCACCACCTCCACCTCCATCTCCACCGCCTCCTCCACATCCATTGCCTCAACCTCCAACCCCTCCTCCTCCTCCTCCACTACCCCTCCATGTCAACCTCCTCCTCCTCCACCACATCCTCCACCTACACCATTCCCTCCACAATCTCGACCTCCACCCTCTCCTCCTCCTCCTCCTTCTCCTTCACCCGCACCTCCTCCTCCTCCTCCTCTTCCTCCTCATGCTTGACCACCACCTCCTCCTCCTCCTCCTCCTCATCCTCCTCGACATCCTCCTCTGCCACCTCATCTTCCTCTACCTCCATGTCCACCTCCTCCTCTGCAACCTCTTCTTCCTCAACCTCCACCTCCACCCACACCTCCTCCACCACCTTCACCTCTGTATCCTCCTCATCCTTCTCCTCCTCCACCTCCACCTACACCTCCTCAAACTTCACCTATGCCTCCTCCTCCACATCCACCACCACCTCCTCCTCCTCCTTCTCCTCCTCCTCCACATCTACATCTACATCCTCCACATCCACCTCCACCTCCACCTCCTCTTCCTCATCCCTACAGCTCCACCTCCCACTCCACCACCACCTCCTTCAACACCTCTTCCTCCACCACCACCTCCACCTCCACCTCCTCCTCTACCACCTCAACCTCCACCTCCTCCTCTACCACCTCAACCTCCACCCACACCTCCACCTCCTCTTCATCCTCCACCTCAACCTCCTCCACCACCTCAACCTCCTTTACCTCAACCTCCTCCACCACCTCCACCTCTGCCTCTACCTCCACCTCTTCCTCGACCTACATCTCTTCTTCCTCCTCCACCTCAACCTCCTTTACCTTAACCTCCTCCACCACCTCCACCTCTGCCTCCACCTCCACCTCTTCCTTGACCTACATCTCTTCTTCCTCCTCCACCTCAACCTCCACCTCCACCTCAACCTCCACCTCCACCTCCACCTCCTCTTCATCCTCCACCTCAGCCTCCACGTCCTCCTCGATAACCTCCACCTCCACCTCAACCTCCACCACCTCCTCATCCTCCTCCTTAACCACATTCACCTCCACCTTCTCCACCACCTCCACAACCTCAACCTCCACCCCGTCCACCACTACCTCCACTCCGCCCACCAGCTCCTCCTCCTGCTCCAACACCTCCTCCACCTTTGCCTTCGCCTCTACCTCATCTACCTCTACCTCTACCTCCACATACACCTCCACCTCCAAGCCCACTTCCACATCCTCCTCAACCAACTCCACCTTCAATACCTCCTCGTGATCGACCTCCTCCTCCTCCTCCTACTCCTCCATCTTCACTTCCTCCTCCATCTCCATCTCCATCACCACCTCGAGCACCTCCTCCACCACCACCACCTCCACCTCCACCCCCTCCTCCAAATCCTCCTCCACTACTCCCTCCACCTTCACCTCCACCTCCTCCTCCTCCACTTCCACCATCCCCTCCACAAACTCAACCTCCACCACCACCTCCTCCTCCTCCTCGTCCTCTTACTCCTCATCCTCCTCCACATCCTCCTCCACCACCTCGTCCTCCTGCACATCCACGTCCACATCCTCCTCTGTGACCTCTTATTCCTCAACATCTACCCGCACCTCCTCCACCACCTTCACCTCTGCATCCTCCTCATCCTTGTCCTCCTCCACCTCCACCTCCACCTCCTCAAACTTCACCTATGCCTCCTCCTCCACATCCACCACCTCCTCCTCCTTCTCCTCCTCCACATCTACATCTACATCCTCTACCTCCACCTCTACCTCCTCCTCCTCCTCCTCCTCCTCCTCCTCATCTGTATAGCTCCACCTATGCCTTCACCTCCCCCTCCATCACCACCACCTCCAACACCTCTTCGTCCACCACCACCTCCACCTCCACCTCCTCCTCTACCACCTCAACCTCCACCCCCTCCTCCACATCCACCACATCAACCTCCAACCCCTCGTCCTCCTCCTCCACTTCCACCTCCTCCTCCTACTGCTCCACGCCCAACTCCTCCTCCTCCCCCTCTAACTCCTCCACCTCCACTTTCTCCACCACTTCCTCCTCATCCTCCCCATTCTCCTCGTCCACATCCTCCTCCAGAATCTCCTCTTCCTCCACCTCTACCACCTCTACCACCTCCTCTACCACCTCTACCACCTCCCCCTCCTCCACCTCCACCAGCTCCATCACCTCCCCCATCACCTCCTCCATCTCCACCTCCACCTCCACTTCCACCTCCTCCCTCCTCCACCTCCGCCACACCCTCCAGCCCCTTCCTCCTCCGCCTCCACCTCCTCCTCCTCCTCATGCTACCTCAACCTCCACCCCCTCCTCCACATCCACCACCTCAACCTCCAACCCCTCTCTCCTCCTCCTCCTCCTCCTCGGCCTCTACCTCCTCCACCTCCACCTCCACCTCCACCATCACGTCCTCAACCTCCACCTCCACCTCCACCTCCTCCTCATCCTCCTCCTCCTACTACTCCATGTCCAACTCCTCCTCCTCCGTGTCCACCTCCTCCTCATACTGC
The DNA here is from genome assembly GCA_000404065.3 of Pinus taeda. Classification (NCBI taxonomy): domain Eukaryota; kingdom Viridiplantae; phylum Streptophyta; class Pinopsida; order Pinales; family Pinaceae; genus Pinus; species Pinus taeda. Next base: position 82,473 of record APFE030163549.1, read on the forward strand.
TCCACGTCTAACTCCTCCTCCTCCACATCCCCTCCACAACCTCGACCTCATCCTCCTCCTCCTCCTCCTCCTCCACCTCAAACTCCTCCACCTTCACCTCTCCTCCACCTCAACCTTCTCCTCCTCCACATCCTCCTCCAGCATCTCCTCTTCCTCCACCTCCACATCCTCTACCACATCTACCACCTCCGCCTCCTCCACCTCCAACATCACCTCCTCCACCTCCACCTCCACTTCCACCTCCTCCTCCTCTATGTTCTAGATTCACGTGACCCTAGCTTTCATTTCCAACAGTGGATAAGAGATTGATAATTTAATATTTGAATTCAGGACATGAACATTAAATTAACTTGCATATATCCACATCCAGCTCCACCTCTTCCTCCTCTTTCTCCTCCACCTCCACAACCTTGACCTCCACCCCCTCCTCCTACTCCTCCTTCTCCTCCACCTCCACCTCGCCCACCTCCACATCCTCCTTGATAACCTCCACCTCCACCTTTTACACAACCTCCACAACCTCAACCTCAACCTTGTCCCCCACCATCTCCACCCCATCCACCACCTCCTCCTCCTCCTCCACCACCTCCTCCACCTCTGCCTTCAACTCTACCTCCTCTACCTCTAACTACACCTCCACCTCCAACCCCACTTCGACATCATCCTCAACCACCTCCACCTTAAAAACCTCCTCCTTCTCGACCTCCTCCTCCTCCTACTCCACCTCCACCTCCTCCTCCTCCTCCTCCATCTCCATCTCCTCCTCCATCTCCATGTCCTCCTCCACCACCACCACCTCCAGCACCTCCGCCTCGACCACCATATCCACCTCCACCTCAACCTCCACCCCTTCCTCCACATCCACCACCTCAACCTCCTCCTCCTCCTCCTCGTCCTCATCCTCTACCTCCACCTCCTCGACCACCTCCTCCTCCTCCTACTCCTCCACATCCTCCTCTACCAACTATTGTTCCACCACCTCCCGTTCCTCCACCTCGACCTTCTACTTGTCCTTGTCCTCCTCCACCTCCACCTCCACCTTCCTGACCACCTCCTGCTCCTCCTTCACTTCCTCCTCATCCTCCTCCTCCTCCTCCACCACCTATTCTTCCTTTACCTCAACCTCCTCCACCACCTCTGCCTCTGCCTCTACCTCCTCCTCTTCCCCACTACACCTCCTCTCCCCTGCCACCTCAAACCTCCACCTCAACCTCAACCCCACCTCCACCTCCTCTCAACCCTCACCTCAACATCCACATCCTCCTCGAAATACTCCACTCCACAACCTCCTCCTACTCCTCCACCTCCACCTACCTCTACACCTCCACCTCCACCTCCACCTCCACCTCCACCTTCTCCACCACCTCCACAACCTCAACCTCCACCCCGTCCACCACTACCTCCACTCTGCCCACTAGCTCCTCATCCACCTTTGCCTTCGCCTCTACCTATCCTACCTCTACCTCCACATCCACATCCACCTCCAACCCCACTTCCACATCCTCCTCAACCAACTCCACCTTCAATACCTCCTCCTCATAGACCTCCTCCACCTGCTCCTACTCCTCCATCTCCACCTCCTCCTCCATCTCCATCTCCATCACCACCTCCAGCACCTCCTCCTCCAGCACCTCCACCTCCACCTCCAACCCCTCCTCCACATCCACCACCTCAACCTCCAACCCCTCCTCCTCCTCCTCCTCCTCCTCCTCCTCCTCTTCCTCCTCATCCTCCTCCACATCCTCCTCCACATCCTCCTCTGCCACCTCATCTTCCTACACCTCCATGTCCACCTCCTCCTCCACGACCTCTTCTTCCTCAACCTCCACCTCCACCCACACCTCCTCCACTTCCTTCACCTCTGCATCCTCCTCATCCTTCTCCTCCTCCACCTCTACCTCCACCTCCTCAAACGTCAACTATGCCTCCTCCCCCACATCCACCTCCTCCTCCTCCTCCTCCTCCTCCTCCACATCTATATCTACATCCTCCACCTCCACCTCCTCCTCCTCATCCCTACAGGTCTACCTACAGCTCCACCTCCCTCTCCACAACCACCACCTCCAACACCTCTTCCTCCACCACCACCTCGACCTCCACCTCCTCCTCTACCACCTCAACCTCCACCCCCTCCTCCACATCCACCACCTCAACGTCCAAACCCTATTCCTCCTCCTCCTCTGCCTCTGCCTCCACCATCACCTCCTCAACCTCCACCTCCACCTCCACCTCCTCCTCCATGTCCACCTCCTCCTCCTACTGCTCCACACCCAACTCCTCCACCTCCATGTCCACCTCCTGCTCCTACTGCTCCACGCCTAACTCCTCCTCCACATCCCCTCCACAACCTCAACCTCCTCCTCCTCCTCCTCCAACTCCTCCACGTCCACCTTCTACACTACTTCCTCCTCATCCTCCCCCTTCTCCTGGTCCACATCCTCCTCCAGCATCTCCTCTTCCTCCACCTCCTCTTCCACCTCTACCACCTCTTCCTCCTCCACCTCCTCCACCTCCATCATCACCTCCTCCACCTCCACCTCCACCTCCACTTCCTCCTCCTCCACCTCCACCTCCACCTCCACCTGCACCTCAACCACCTCTTCCTCCTCCTCATCCTACTCACCCACCTCCACCACCTCCTCCTCTACCACCATCACCACCTCCTCCTCTACCTCCTCCTCCATCACATCCACCTCCTTCTACACCACCACCTCCTCCACCTCCACCTCCACCTCCTCCTCCTTCTCCTCCTCGTCCACCTCCACCTCCTCCTCCTTCTCCTCCTCATCCACCTCCACCTCCTCCTCCTCCTCATGCCACCTCAACCTCCACCCCCTCCTCCACATCCACCACCTCAACCTCCAACCCCTCCTCCTCGTCCTCCTCCTCCACCTCCACCTGCTCCACCTCCACCATCACCTCCTCAACCTCCACCTCCACCTCCACCTCCTCCTCCTGCACATCCACCTCCTCCTCCTACTGCTCCACATCTAACTCCTCCTCTTCCATGTCCACCTCCTGCTCCTACTGCTCCATGTCTAACTCCTCCTCCTCCACATCCCCTCCACAACCCTGACCTCCTCCTCCTCCTCCACCTCCAA